>JAHDVE020006114.1:0-243474 GCA_022606495.2 Halesus radiatus | reverse complement strand
CTACCTTTTGTCATCGGGCAATGCACGCCGCTGCTTAATACAAGGGAACAAACTATTAGGACGAAAATATCTATTAGTGTATTTTACAAAATCGTGATTATTCAAGAGAGCCATAAAAGCTGATTGGGTAAAGTTTTAGTAGGTATGCATGAGTAGATAGGCCAGTTTTTCTCAAAATGGGTGATAAAGCACCTGATGGGCGCTGGAGGCTCTCAGGGGGCGTTAAGGAAATCTAAAGGGGCGATGACAGATAAATTCTCCGACGGAATCTAGACATGACACCACTTGAGACGCAATTTACTACTCGAATACTTGGAGTCCCGTATGGACGGTTAAATTAGAGTCTCTTACGCATGTAATAATCTGAATGCAGCTATATATTTCATGTTCCTAGTCCATGGTTAAGTTAAATAAATATAATATGTGATTTCAGATTTTTTTACAATTTTTTTCGGTCTATTGCGGTCTCATTCCTATCCGAAATTCTTGAGATGCGATTTTAGGCTTGAATGCTTGGAGACTGTTTTTAAGTGAATTAGAGCCTGATAGTAACAAACTCGTCGAAATGCATCATATTCATTCTTAACATTAGATAAGTTTTAAATTCATGTTGAGTATGAGTTTTATTTCCTGTCATTGAAAAATTCATTGATCTCAGAAATAGTACATGGGTCACTTACCTATCTATCATATCCATATAATAATGCCTGTTATTATAAAATAATATTTGCAATAACTGTTTTTAAGTTACGCAGTAGATGGTAATGCAAAAAGGTTAAGAAATATGGGGGGCAGTAGATTTTTTTTTAAATCTCAAGGTGGGCGGTGGTCGAAATAAGTTTGAGAACCTGTGAGATGGGCCGTTACGCTAATTCTTCAAATACTTGCTTTCTATTGGTAAAATGTGTGTAGAATTTTCAAGGGAAACCCAATAGGCGCAGAGGAAAATAGTCTTTCAACCAAAATCTCATTTTACTTCAAAATGTAGATTGGCGGTTTTGCACGCCGACCAATGATACGTTGGAAATATTTTAATCGATTTATTTGCCCGAAATCTTTACTAGTAAGGGACATTGGTTGGAATAAGATGATCAAATTAGCGATTTTCTTACTTAGCATTATGTGATGTAATTTAGGCCCTTTCGTTGACTTAATTTTACGAAAACACGGTTCTGCATAAATTATTTTCAATAATAACTTATGTTAATCTCAGTTCTCAGTTAATCTGTTTAACGTCAAAGCTTCAAGAATTTATCGCTTTTGAGATAGTTTAAGAGTAATTTCGGATGGAGAGTAATAATTATTTTCCCACTTGATGAAAATATTACGTAGGCGGATACAAGCTATAGCCGAAATTATTGGAATTAAGAATTTAGTATGAACACAAATAGAGTAATCATTAAAGATGATAATATTAACAACTCTCAATGCAAATATGTAATAGGTAAAAGTAGAGAAAATAAAAAAAAGGAAATGGTCGCGACTGGGATCGGAACCCCGATCCTTTAGTCTTACAAGTGCCTCTACTAATTAAGCTATCGAGACCTAGTTACATTTAGTTATTTTTATCAATCTCATACTTTCCTTTGAGAATTACTCGGGGATGGTTTTATAACCATTCGTTCGTGGCCATTTTTAACTAATATTTGGTCTACCGCCCGATTTCGCCGTTTTATAAACCTTCGTCAGATAACCGATTGTCTGGCAGCTGTCAGTTGTTGCCCGACGATCTATTTGAAACTATTTTAATTTAAAAAAAACTTATAAATTTTTGAAATAAATTCCTCATCGAGCAGTGAAAATGTAGACGAGCGAATGGAAATTATTTGAAAAAAAAATTTGCGAACGGATAACGGTCCGTTAACGAAAAACGGTTCGTTGCGTAAGAGAAAATTGGTATTTCGTTTTTGTAACTGGCCTTAATATTGTTATCGACTAATTCCCACAATTTATGGGTGCAATCCATAATAAGTATCTCGTATCTTCTGTATATTCCTCTCTTTGAAATTTTCATTGAGGCTTGTTAAGATTATCTTCCTCAATGATTAAATATTACACTGAGATTCACATGCATCAACAATTTAATCGCAATAAATTGAATATAGGAGTTGTACGAATTTGCTTTCTTTAAGGATAGCCAACGAACTGCAATCTTATTAAAGAAAGAAAAAAAATTGCAAAAATTGTTGCCATAAACAAAGTTACCGCTTATTTGTATTAGTTTTTTCCTGAAAAAAAAAAGTTTTCGTGTAACGAATAACCTCACATTTGAAAAACTCCACAATTTTAATGGATAATGTTACTTGTGTAATGATGGAGATGAGCATTTTGCATAATTGTACCTGCACCTTAACTATTCAAGTAAATAAATAAAAATATGAAAAATGTTAATCTGTTTTTGTTTTATTAACCTAAATTGTCATTTTGTTAAACGCGCACAGGACAAAGCAATACTTAAGGCCCTTCCACATGACCGGTTTGCCGAATACTAACTGAAGCCACCGCGTCGAAAGGTTCGACTATCCGGTCGTCCTTTCCTGAAGTTGGTAGGCTTGATTTTAGGATAGGACGTCCGGATGGTCGAACTTTTCGAAACGGTGGCTTTAGTTAGTATCGGACAGACCGGTCGTGTGGAAGGTCCATTAGTGTTGCCAGAAAAGATTTTACCATAATAGTTCTAGAATAAAGAATGCAGCCGTTAAATCTCAGAAATAGCGACGTGCCTTTGAGGGGTTAACGTGTAATCACATTTATTTAAGTACGTTATCGTTATAATGCTGGCATTAAAGTTGCGAGGAAAATTAGTTTATGCTCGTTCACTTTTATATCCTACGTCCTTAAATAAAGTTAAGAGAAAGTATATTGTTACTCACAAATGATAATTCCCTTTTATTATGGTTGTAAAGATTAAAAAAATGTGTGTTTACATTTCGCCCGGGATAACATAAATAAAGCCGCCATTTTATATTCTAACATAAATTATTTATGATATGGATTACTTTTGCGAAAACTTTTTACTTTTATTCTTATTCTTTGTGGGATTTTCGTATTATATTGTGACCGGTTATATATGACCGGTTGGGTAGACGGTGCATTTTCAAGTGACATTTACAATAAAGACACCCTAAAACAGTCCTTTATGTATATTTTTTTATTGAGTTAGTACATATAACATTTTATGTATATAAACTAACATACGAGTATATACTGTTACAATTCATTGTTTATATTTTAATATTTTTACAGCCAGTATAAAAGTTATTCTTAAATGTGTTAATTCTTCCATAATTCTTCAGACATTTAGTCCTCTATACATTAAGCAGTTCTGTGACTCTGTTTTTCCCACGTGTGGTAATCTAATTCTATTTACATTTCTGGTTTTAGATTTATATACATTTTTATTCAAAACAATTTCATTCATTCCATTTTTTTTCGCATTTGGTTATTAAGAATTATATGTATGAAAATTCACCAACTGTACAACAGTCTCCCTTTTATTAGAATCCAATCAAAACATTCCCTCATTCGATAAATTTTTGTTTTATATTTGCCTTTTCTTAGTACTTTGACGGCTCTTTTCTTTGACGGCCTCCATGGTCGAGGGGTAAGGCTCTCGACTACGAATCCGAAGGTCGCGGGTTCAAATCCCGGCGTGCACAAATAATTTTTATTCAATTAATTTGTGTTGTTTCACAATTAATTCATTTAAAAATAATATATAGCATATTTGCGCACGTTCCAGAGTGGAAGATACTCTCAGTATCGCCCTGGTGAAAGACCACCATTCAGAATTAAAACGTTGCTTGAAATGGCTTTTCGCCGTGTTTGGTGACCAGATCTGAATAGCCAGGTATTCCCCACCTTCCTCTCCTCTTCTCCTTCCCCAATACCTCCAGCCTCACAACATTCCCCAATTGGGAATGCCATAGTCTCACTGGCTCCAGATGGTTGGGAGCAGTTGGGACTCTTGTGAGGTATTCATATAAAAAAAAAAAAAAAAGTACACATCCCTATTTTGAATAACTTTTAGCTTGTTTAAGTTTCCTTCATTGGCTAAATTAAATATCGTAGAGCAGTAATCTAAAAGTGGAGCAACTATGCTTCTAAAAATTAGCTCTGTGGTGTTCCTATTTAGTTTGTTCCCTAGTCTTCCAAGAAAATTTCATACCGACATTAGGTACACTCCAGCAATTTTTTCCTGTTCTCACCCCTAAACTATCTTTTTATTTCTTAAATATTATTTACAAAGATCTCACGTGAATCCAAATGCTTTTGAAGTTGTAAAGTCTAAGCCCGCTCACCGCAATGAAACATCTGTTGATATAACTTTTTAAGATATTGTTGACATTTCTCAGATGTGGTGTGGATAGAGGGTATGCTTCCGTTCAAACACGTTACTATTGGCTAAAACGTAAAATGTTTTATTCACAAGGGGCACGTGCTCTACCAATTATTAAAATAAAATTTCTTTTTGACATCTAAAGGGCACTTTCCTGGCACTTTCCCACCTCAGAGACGAGAGAATTTCTCAGAATCACGGCAATAAATTCTGCCGTGCACGCAACGCGCTAACCAAATTTCAACTTCAAAGTAAATATTTATGAACACAGGATCCTATGAAGATTGGAATTATTTCGCACACCCGAGATTCGAAGTTCCCGAATTGGTCTATCAATATTTTTTTTTTGCCCCAATAAAACACATAAGGTTTTCTCCTGCCCTTTTGCTTTGTAGATGTTTTATTATACAGCTTAATATTTTAAGTAAGAAAAGAGTTTTGGTTAAATTAGCCTTAGACCAATATAACCTATTGGTTAAAAGCAGTGTAAAACTAATGAACGAAGTAAGTAACTATTCCATTGAAAAATGTTTGAAATGTCTAACGTTAATGAAAATCAATGGAAAACCGAATTTGAGACAGAAAATTATAAAGGTAAGAGCGAAAATCATTATTGCTAAATATTTAATTTTAAAAAGGTGTTTTTTTCAACGTGTCATTGAAGATTGAAACTATTTAAAGTATTTCATACAGCAAATTGTTTAATGTTTATTAACATAACGTGTTAGATGAAAGTAAAAAGTCTATTCGTTATTATGATAATCATTATTATAATTTTTTTTATGTAAAATGCATTCTTAAAATCAGTCTAACAATATTTTAGAAAAGAAAAACTAACATGACTAGAACAAACAATAATATTTTTTTAATATTAAAACGTCGTCTATTTGTATTACGCCAGGTAAATCATAGAAAAAAAACATTTTTAGCTGGAATAGAGTTTTCCCGATAAAGTTTTACATTTGAAAATATAAAATACGAAGCGCTGAAAAATTGGCTACTCAATTTAAAAGTTCAGCTTTTCCATTTTCAATACAAGTTCTGAAATACAATTCAATATTATTATATAACGAACAAAATGGACATTGTGAGGAGCACACTAGAAACTTGCAGTCAAGCCTTTTGAAGTTTCAATTGGAATAATAAAAGTGCATTATAATTGCAAAGGATGGTTTTAAAGTGAGCTCTTTTTATCGTTACCTTTCTTCGAGGTTCGATGTTTGCAAAAGCTCTCCTGTAATTGCAGGGTTAAATAGATACGATGGAATGCAATAGAAATATGTCACGGCACATGCTATTTATTTCAAACTAACATTAAAATTATTTCGAACATAGGCAGTCTTGACATGACCCTACTAAGCATTTGCTTCAAATCATCGCGCTATGTCTTCCTCGGGCATCTCCGATATCTTCTTCCATACACTTGTACACAAAATAATCTCATGATATTTATTTATTCGTCTATTCAATCCAAATGTTTAAAAAAAGCTGAGCATCACATTCTAATTTTGATATTTGGTTCAACAGTAGCAATTATTTCATACACAGTTTTGCCACATATACACCTCAGAAATCTTATTTCTACTCCTTTCAGTGATTCAGCATACTTTAGTACTTCTTCTGCTAGTTTCATCCAATATTGGTCTAATGTAGCGGTCTCCGTGGTTGAGTGGTTGGAATCTTTGGCTACAAATCCGGAGGTCGCGAGTACATAGTCCGGCGTGCGCAAATAAATTTTATCTGATAAAATTGTGTTATTTCACAATTTAATAATTAAAAATATGTAGTATATTTGCGGCAAGTTCCAGAGTGGTAGATACTGTCAGTATCGTCCTGGCGAAAAACCACCATTCAGGATTGAAACGTTGCTTGAAATGGATTTAGCCGTGGTTGGTGACAAGATCCGACTAGTCAGGTATTTACCCACCTTCCTCTTCATAATCTCCTTCCCCTCCTCAACACCTTCAGCCTCACAACATAACCCAATTGGGAATGCCATAGTCTCACTGGCTCCAGACGGTTGGGAACAGCTGGAATTCTAGTGGGGTTTAACATAAGAAAAAAAAAATTTGAAACATGAATATCTGAAATATTTATTTAATTTTAAAGTAATAATATCGTATAAACTTATTTAAAGTTGAAAAGCGTATTTGAAAATATTTGCGCAAGAATCCATCCCCCACTACTCCGTGGAGAATCCGTGTTATACATTATAATTACTACTTAATTAAGTGGGTTCTCTATATTCTACACACGAAATTTAAATTTACATTTGAATTAAGGACTTCATTTGTGTTTAACAACTTTGCTCGGAGATTAACGAAAGCAGTGGAAATAGAGTGAAATCCGCATGGATTGCTTTTGCAAGTTTTCAAGCATGTTTCAAATTGTTTCAGGAAACTTTCATATTAATATTCACTCGCTCCATTATCACTATCCGGGGCACAAAACGACCAATATCCCCAATCAATTTAATTTAAAACAGCTATTATAAATATCAGAAACAGTTCAAATGGAAAAGTTTTAAAATGAAAATTGCGTCGTATTTTGACTGTAGATTGCCTTTCTTCGCTTTCTTCTTTTCGTTTTAAATATTATTACTCCTTTTTTATTACTATTTCCACATGAAAATAATGATGTAAACCGTTGCTAAAATTTTCAGTGAAAATGAAATTAAAAAAACTGTCTTAATTTCATTGCACCAGAGCTCACTATTCAAGTGATGCTGAGTTCTACAACTTTATATAGTTGGGGTCTTTCAAACTTCATCACATTTGATTCATGGTGAAATTGATGATGAGTCATTTTAATTATTGACGGTACCTTTTGAACTTCCTTTCGCGGCGCCTTTAAGCTTTTTATCAAATTGCATCATGCTAATAGGCTTCATCACAATTTGATTGAAAGCTCTAAAGGGCTGAACATATAAAATTTGTCGGGGTTTTAAATATTCCAACCCAAGTCAAACGTCTTTAGTACTTTCAACAAGTCTATTATAATTTTTAACGTTCGTATGGTGTACATATTTTATAATAGTATTTTTTTTGATAAAAAGGTGCTTACGTTTAAAAACTAAACCAACGATTAAAATTTATACTTCAGGTGAAATTCTGAGTGGAATATATGAACAAAGAGAATGAGATTCACTTGTGTATAAATAAATCTTATCTCATTCGTTATATTTATTCCACCCTCGTTATCTTCCCTGTACCTCTCAGTTTTAGCATATCAAAAAAATATTTCACTTCTGCATATGAATCACAATGCTAACCATAATGCTCATAAAAATATATGTGATAGATCCTGAATAATAACTGTTCAGTGCACGCGAATACCCCCATATATTTCCAAGCTATTACACAATCTCCAATGTGTTCAATGAATGGGGGTTTGTCGGAAGAAAGAGCATTTTTACTTTCATAATACCTGGGTATAAATAATTGTAGCTGGGGATAGAATACTAGATTAATTTCCAGATCTCCAAGTAGTCAATTAGTGGTTTGCCTGTACTTTTCTATCTTCCTGAAATATGTTTGCTAAAACCGTACACTTTGTGTTCCCGTCGTGTATGGTTAAGGGTAAGGGAACTAGAGCGAATTTCATCGATGAAACACAAAAGGGGGTCCACCGTGTCATGTTTTGGCAGTGAATCGCTTTAAAGGTATATGTGCTGAGTGACTGGTACTTAATGCGATAAATTACCTGAAGTTATAGAAAAGGTATGCAAATAGTTATTGAGACATAATTCCCCGAAGAAAGGTCGACGATATTAATCAAAAGTAAAAGAAAAAGAAAATATAATACATGCTTTTATTGGCCCCGCCTCCAAATGCCCTGTAGACATGTCTGTTTGGCCGTTTCCACACATGTAAAAAAAGCACGCCTGTCTTCTCTCTGTGTAAATATTCACTTTTTCAGTATATTACTAACCCTTGACTCTGTGCAGAAACGGACGGTTCGTTTGATATACTCGTATATATAACCCTATCTTAACAAACAGATTGCAATCTCTCCGAGATCCGTGTTCACTCCTACCTCTACTCAAAAAGACCCTATAAGTGTTGTTTGTGCAATGAAGTATGCTTTCACCGGATTGAACCCGTGATGCCCGTGATGCGCGATACGTGAACCCTTGTTAGCATAAGAGATAAAAACAGTCTCAAAACTCGAAAGCATAAACTATGGAGTTCCTCAAGGATCCACGCTGGGGCCACTATGGTTCTAATATGTCTTAATGATATCTGTCAATTAAACCCAAATGGCTCAATATTTTTATACCCAGATCACAATGAAATATTATTTATTGGCATAAATTTAGAAATTATATTAGAAAAATCTCAACTGCATCTTAATATATTAAACAACTGGATAATAAAATAGATTTAACAATTAATCTTTAAAAAACTGGTTATATGATCTTAAGCTGACCAAAAAGAAAAACGCAGACTCATAAAACATTACGAATAGAAGCATTTACTAATATTAATACTACATACTTTATATAGTGACAAATATCTTCACCTACACAATAATAAACACTTGTCCTTTGAGCAGCACATACAAACTAAAAGAAAAAATCGTTCCACTAATTGGTGTATTTGGTAGTTTATCTCATCTCCTACCAGCTTAAGTAAAAATAGACTTATGCTTTAGTTTATTCCGGTCCCACCTAAATTATCTAATGGATCTAATTATCTAACACACATCACATACTTAAACGATTTACAAACAATATAGAGTAAAGTTATAAAAAAAACTTTATAATCTTACGAAAAAACTATATTAAGAAATAAACTTGCTGAAAATCCGATAACCGTACGAAAATACTTGTTAAACTACAAAATACAAAATGTATACACACGAACATAACATTTATAAACACATTACAAGTAATTGATTCCAAATTTTGCTTAGCTATACCGAGAAAAAAATTGTCACCCTCCTGGACATTCTACTCGTTCCTACCGGGACCAATTTGAATATAATAGTAATTTTAACGAGCAAAGTTGATTACAATTAAAAGGGAAATTGTTTGAAATCCTCATTCCATTTATCAGAGTTAAAATACGGCTAAAGGTCGGAATCGTAAGCAACGCTGGGTACGGACGGGTAGTTTCTTAAAATTCTATGCCGCCTGTTAAGTAATAGTCAATTTGGATGTTAATTACAGACAGCTTGGATCTCGTTTGAAAAAAAGACATCGACGTCGTATCTTTTAGACAGTGCAATAAAAAAAATCGGTTATATCGAATTTGGCCAAATATTCGTTGTACATTTTTTTTTTAATATTTGGGCTGACTTTTTAATTTATTTTAATTTTAATTTGAATGGTAATGTTGAAAAAAAAAATCACGGAATTAAAAAAAATCTGGGTATATCGTATAGATACATATGTTAGATACATAGATACATAGGCATATCGCACCCTGATGGAAGAGCCGTGCATGATGACGGAAGGTAGGCTGTGTACATTTTTTTAAGTACGTATGAATTATTGATCGTTAAATATTCGATATTTTATTATCTACTGTAAATTTGTCATATAGAAACAATTTATCAATGTAGAACGATTGTGGTGGCATAAAAATATTCAAAAATTTATGGAAACAATACATTTTGGTTCGTACATTCTTCAATGGTTCGTACTTCTTAAGGTACGCACAGTGTTTCAGTCTTCATAGACTGCACGCCATTGCCTGACGGTTAATTGATTTCGAAAAATAATGTTCTAATTATTACTTATCAGGATTGTTATACAGCAAGATATATATTTTTAAATTGATAGTTAAAATAATTATAAATTTTTGTTACGCACGGTCATTTTTACATAGCGCCGTTTTGTTATAAAATTACCCCAAGAGCGGTATGTATTTTTTTATATTTTAAAAGTTTCTTTCTGACCTCAAACTACATGGAAGGTCATTCCAAGAGTGTGGACTCAGCACATTAAAAGCTCTGTCCCCAAATTTTGCTGCATATTTTACTACCTCTAGAAAAATGTCTTTCAACGCCATGAAAGATTTTGAAATATCATTTTAAGTAGGCACCTACATGTTACTAAGAATGTGATACTACTACTATAAATGTCATTTTTATACTTAAATAAATATACCTGTTTAATGATTGAGAGCGTATAAATTCATATTTTTTTAATCTCTTAATAGACGTGTATCTTGACTATGTCAATTGATAGTGTGATTTTAAAATAAGTGAAACGACATAGAAACACGTGTGGAGTGCGTAACTGAATACGAATCAAAGTATGCAGTATATTTTGAGAAGGATGCATCCAATTCGCGTAACGTCAATACATTAATTATAGACTATTTTAATTTCATTCCAGTGCCAGTTTAAGGGCTGTTCACCCTTTACGGACCCCCTTGACATGATGTAGGAGTGTTTGGTATGTGGGGGAGGAAATGGGGCGTTCTTGTTGGCGAGGAGAGGAGGAAGGGGAGGGGGCGATGATGTTGAATTTCCAAAAATCTTGACCTGATTTAGCACATTGCAGGCTTGCAGCGCGGGTACTAGACTCACCGCTGATGTCATACTGTAAATTCTGACAATTTGCCCAACAAATTAATTATACCTACGATATAAATATATATGTTGAATAAATCATTTAATTTAATTTAAACAAAAAAAATTAAGTACGAGTTATCGTTAAATAAAATATTTTATTTGACAACCTCTATTAATCGCAGGGAGTTACGATCCTTGGCTCTGGGTAAAGAGGTCACTAGCTAGAATCCTCGCGTAAACAACAAAAATAAGTAATTATTCGTTTCACTGATTTTTCGTCTCGTTACAATTACGTCAAACAGGGGGGCCGGCGATTTTTTAAGAATGCTACGATGAGGATATATTTAAGGATATACATGATTGGATCTGGTCCTTAAATGCACCCATTATGTAGACGTTAAACACAGACCTGGGATATCGCCCCACGGTCGGCTTAACGAAAGAATAAAGAGAAAACCGCATTTGCACTCTAGGGCCTGTATAATCGGCCGACCGCTCTAATCTACTAGTATTAATATTACGATTAGTAAAAGAGGGCAATTTTATTGACATTAAATCAGAAATAGTATTCATAAAAAATAAGTATTTTAGTTTTTTATTTGTTCCGCTTAACAACGACGAGTCTAACCCTTTAAATATAGGAATAAAGGGTTTTAGTTTAAAATTACTTGAACAACTAAAAAACATACAAAAGAACAGAAAAATAGTGTTCCTAATACAACGTTAATAAATAAACAAAGAAAAAATATCTAATCTCCACTCCTTAGTATTTTAATGAAATCTAAATAAACCTAATTCCTTTAAAAAATTCAGGGATTTACCAAAGTCAAACAAATGGAAATTGGCTTAAATAGCATTCACGCCATCATAAAACAATCAAGACATTTTTATTTTTATTTATTAATGGGCATTCACTATGTAACAATTCCAAGACATTTTGTTTTTAAAAAGTTTTTATTTCCATTGTACATTTGTTACTCAATATTACTCAATTGCTACCCGTTTGGACAATTCCGTACATTCACTAGTGTTCTTTAAGGAGTTTTAGCGTTTTTAAAAACAAATTTCAACTGTAAGTGTTTCATAGAATTAAGAAGATCGGTTTTCACCGACAATAATAATAAAAATAACAATAATAATAATAAATCATTTCAAACACAATGGAATAAAAAAAAATAGTTTGGGGTAAATAAAATCATATAAATAAGTGGTGTGAATGTGGCCTAATCACAGTTTGCAAATGGCTTTAAATGCCGAAATAGCTGCCACAATAACAAACAAAATACTTGCAGATCTTATTAAAAATATTATTCAATTTATTGATTTATTTTTATTAAAACATATATTTATGTTTATTTTATTTTCTCCGTCTCTGTACTGTATAATGTTTTATTTTGGTTATTTTTTCTATTATACCATGTTATTATTTATCATCCACCTAGTTAAAGCTAAATATTTCGATTTTACCGCAAAACTGCGAGAAAACAGAATTTTTTACACAAATACTAATTTCTCGCACGAAAAACCGTTGTAACAGTTTCACTTCAGTTTGTGCATGTAATAGTTCCACAACTTCTAAGTTTCTCCTCAAGCTTTTGATTTGGAACTCTAAAAGTTTGTCTTAAATCCGCTAGGTGTCCGGTGTCTGCTAGGAAATAGTACGGTTTTACTGTCGAGAAAAATAAAACTAACTTCTTATTAAGTATATTGTTCAGATTAATTATTATTACCTCTCTTTAAATTATTGTGACTGGTTTATTCGGTTATGTATGTTATTGTTCCTCAGAAAATTAGATACTCTATGGTTTGCTTCTTCGCTAAATAGGCCTCAGTAATATTTCGGTTTCTTCGAAAAATCCATAGATGTAGCTTGACATTTTCGGTGTTGGAAAGAATAAAAAAATTCTTCAATATTTCTTCAATGTATCAGATAAAAGATTTCTTCAATGTGTCAGATAAAAGATGTCTTCAATGTGGCAACAATAGTTCCCACAGAAAGTTTTCTCTGTGTTAACCATCGTTTTAGCTGATAATTTTATGGGAAATACTAACACTATATGGTGATTCTAAAGTCGATGTGGTAACTCTCAAAATTATAAGAACTTTTGAAACCTACTTCTGAAGCGCTACTATTTTAACTAACCGGTTTCGGCCGTAATTTAGATTCATGTAAATAATCACCGTTGATTCGAACTTGCAAATTTTTCGGTAAAATGGGTTTTTTTTTATTCGCCTTTTTCATTTTTCTTTTAAATATTACCAGTTTCAAAAATTTCTGAAAAAAAAACTGGGAAAATTCCATGGACGTTCGACCTCACTGTGAGAGTTGGAGAGTTTTATCTAAAATATTTATCCAGAAACTTATCAAATTGATGCACAGAGCCACTAACTCGCTGTTCCCCATTCAATATTAAAAAGAATCCTTAAACCAAAATATCAAAGCGATTTAATAGAGTTTTGATTATATTTGAAGACAAAACATTTTTGCAGACTAAAAGCATTCTTCAGTGTCTTCGGAACAAGCGGATGTCGGAAATAAACGACGGCGTTTCCGGTCTTCCTTTTATTTAGTGGTCCCATAAAACGAAATCGTGCTATCTACGGGAAAAGCATTAATATTGAATTTAGGAGTCGGGATTATTTTTTCAGTATTATTTAGTCTCAAGATCAAATAGGGATGATAATAAATTTATGGTTTTCGTATTTATTTATTTGTTTGCTTTTGTTCATTATTATGTCTATACTTATGCAATATAACAAAGATGTCCCAATAAACTTGAGAAAATCGCCAGTTGGTCTATAGTACTCTGAAAGTTTGATTACGCAGTGGTCATAAATCGGTTTTTATTGATATATAATAATGCAGTTTCATACAATATATGTAAAAATACATGTACAATATTATGTGAAATAAAACAATCACTTTGTTTACAACCACCCATATTTATTTAATTATTATTAATTCGGACCGGTTTCGCTTTACTCGAGCATCATCAGTGTACAAAATAAAAAATAATAATCGTTTTATTTTATTAATATGTCAACCACAAAGTGCTTTCTAACAAAATGCAATATTGTGTGTTTTACATTGTTCAATGCGCATACGAGTACATCACTTTTATAATATGTAGATCATCACTTCTCACACCTACAAACACATTGATACATACACACACACTTCTACACTTCACATGTCACCCGGTAAATACATGTATAAATCAGAAATTTCAAGGAAACATAATATCATAGGTACTTCTGTATAAATGTAGTTTTGTTTCGATAATAAAATAAATTTATTTTTTTGTTTTAATTTTTTAGTTTTTTGTCTAAAGTTTCTAAGGTCCAAATCTCAAATCATCACTCCCACTACCCTCGCCTAATAACTTCTAATTATTTATGTACTTGTTTAATAAGTTCGTTTTAAGAACGCTGGTGAATGAGACGGATGTATCGAAACCGGAATCAAATAAATCAAATTAACTAACAAATATACCCAGAGGATAAAACTCTTCAAACAAAAATAGTAAAATATAGCCCTAGAACAATTGTTACTTGCTTAACAGTGTTTTCTTTGATGATATCAGCATCTTTAAAGAGAATCAATTATTATGTCTTTTGCAAAGAGCTTCTCGAACGATATCAGATCGGAGAGGGAGGACTCTAAGCCTCCTTCGGCGGGATCCTGCTCGAGTCGAAATACAAAAGGATTGGATGTTTCAATTTAATGCGATTCTTTCTTTGTTGCCTTAGATGAAATCTCACAAATTATACTTTAATAATGGCGCCCATTGGATGAGACTAAAAGAAAAATACCCACCCAAAAGGCAATGCGACGTAGTCTAATCGATACGGAGATGTACCAAATTCAGAAAAAAATTAGCTCTTGGTGATATCGTTCGTCCATTTTAAATAGTAGTTACTTCATTTTAGGGGAAGAATCGAAGAAGGATGTGAATCAGAGAGAACTAAGGATAAGATTACGTTATTTTTTTTAAGCATAGAAGTAACGGAAGTGAGTTTTAATTTTTATTATTTTATAGCAATCGTTCGAATTTTCGGGTGCTATCATCAAAATATTAAAAGGTTAACGTTCCGTTTTACAAAATACAATAAAAAAACAAGACGGACAAGTTTATCGCGATAGTCCTTAATGATATATGGAATCAGCCGCGCAAAGTTACAAGTTTCATAAGTACTTCAAATATCAAATTGATAAAAACCGACAGCATTTTTTTTTTGACATTGGAGATGAAAATTGTTTCACCTGCAGTGTTTCAGTATTTTTTTGTTTCACCTGCAGTGTGCGTCATGAGAATATTTTATTTAATTGTTAGCATTTCACAAAATGCATAGAGGTTACCAGACCAAATTTTGTTTGAAACCCCTGATTATTAATGACATGTTTAATTAAGTTTTGATAAGGCATCAAACGATATATGCATTAAGTTATTACGAAATGCGATTTTTTAGGTAGGTAGGTACCTAATTAAGTTTTCGGTTAATAATAGATACAGTTCACGTAAAAAAAACCTATACTGGTGACGTCACCGACTTTAAAGCTTACCATGTTAAGCGGTAGATACCCTACCGTTAAGCGGTATATACCCTACCCCCTGCGGCCCGTGAACGTATTGAAAATTGGTAAATTCTCCTTCCGGCTAAAAAGGTTCTACATCGCTGACCTAGATAACGATCTCGAGACATGTGGGTTAAAGTCACTTGATAACTTGTACAATTCGAAGTTGGCGGACGTATTGGAATTAGATGATGGCGCAGAATGGCAGAAAGATCACCAATAGATACATTCCACTTATTATTTACTTAATCACTTATCATTCATTGTTTATTAAATACAGAAATTATTTTACGGATGTAAGAAAAATATAACTTTTCAAAAGTTATATAATTAGGTTAGTGCGCCCCACTGTAGAATTTGGTAGCCACCTCTGGTCGGGAGCCCCAAAAATCTGAAGAAAAAAATCTTGACTTGACTGCCGAAACGGGCGGTCCGTTTAATAGATTCGCCTATTTTAACAATCTTTGGAGCACATTCGTCAGGTGGAAATGCTGTCCTTGTTCTACCGGTATTTTAATGGAAGATGCTTCGAGGAACTAGCGTCATTGATCCTTTCGGCACTGGTACATAATCGGGAAACACGCCAAACGCGCGCCCAACATTTGCACACGGTTGGCCTTTGTCACATGAGAACGGGTCGCTTCAACGACTTGTTCTTGTATTGAACAACTCGTCTGTGGAATGATCTACCGGCCTCTGTGTTTCCTCTATCCTATGATGGTTCACTCCTTCCTATCCTCTAAAAGACCCTCCACACAGCATCCCCAAAGATGATATAGGCCTTGAGGGAAATTATTTCCCTCAGGGTCTCCTGTGTGGAGTTACTTTAAAAGAAAAAAAAATCTAATTTAAAAACAATTTAATTTAAATGAAATTGAGACATGTTTGAAGAATTATGGTGAAGTTCGAGAAATAGAAAAATATTATTTTATTTTGTCTTTGTGTAAAGATTTTTGTGTTTTTGTTTCATGAGATATCACATTTTATTGATTCATATCATTTTATATATAAATCTATTTGGGTTCGGTGCCAAGATTCTCACAAAGAGAACTCTCTCTGTGGTAAATGCTCAACCTTGTAAAGAAAACTAGAGACACAATTTTGCTATATTTTTAAATTCTAAGCAGTATTCCGTTAAAATAAATATGGTTCATATATTTGTTATGTAACAACATGACAAGGATCACAAACTGGCAATCGTGCTTTTCACCTCAGTGACTATTCATCCTTTACATAACACTTTTTTTTAATATTATGCAAGCTTTTTATTTTTGAATAAAATTATTCAATGGGCAGGATTCAAGCATTTACGTCAACCAATTCCTAGAATTACTTCTGCTAAAAACTACAAGAGTCATTCAAACATTTCGGGTTTTGAAATTTGTATCTACATTAAAACACGTTATACTCATTTGCATTTGCGGTATGGAGTTGGGGGATCATGTGATGTTCAAAGAAAACACGAAATGGAAAAGATGCCACAAAATATATAAATATATTTTTAAATTTACGCATTTTTAAGAGTTGTCTTCAACTCTATGCACACTTCATATTACTTGTTTAATAATGATTTTTTTTGTTTCAGGTAAGCGTTTGGAACTCTAATATAGTTAAAAGCGTGAGTAGGTAAGTTTTAATTTTATTACAGATTTATTTTAAGGGAATAATAGGTTAGTCGAGGTGGTCGAGGGATAAGGCTCTCGACTACGAATCCGAATCCGTCGCGGGTTCGAATTCCGGCGTGGGCAAGTAAATTTTATTCAATTAATTTGTGCTGTTTCACAATTAATAAATTTAAAAATAATACATAGTATATGAGTGAAAGATACTCCCAGTATCGCCCTGGTGAAAGACCACCATTCAGAATTGAAACGTTGCTTGAAATGGCTTTTCGCCGTGTTTGGTGACCAGATCTGATTAGCCAGGTATTTTACCACTTACCTCTTCCTCTTCTCCTTCCCTTCCCCAATACCTTCAGCCTCACAACATTCCTCAATCGGGGATGCCATAGTCTCACCGCGGCTCCAGACGGTTGGGACCAGTTGGCACTCTTGTGCGGTATTCATATTAAAAAAAATTTAAAAAGTCCGTATTTACATACGTATTCAAAAAATTCCAACATATTATATGTAATTCTCATTGACAATGTAATGCATATTAAGCTATTTGATTTTCCCTACCCCCAAGAATCAATATGCATCCTTCTCATATGTTACACGCAATTATTAAAGCGATTATGTAGATAGGTTAGTACATTTCAGGTTGAATTGAGTTACGTAATGTGGTATCTTACGGCAAGATACAATTCCTAATAACATCCAGTTAAACATAATGTATTTTCCCACTAGACTGCTTTGGTAAAATTATGCATAACCGAATTTCCCGATACCTCCATACATTATTAACGTATGATGATATCCGAAAAACTGCACGTCTGATGTAAACGTAATTATCAAAATTAAGAAAGAGAAGTTTGAAAGTGCAGACATTATGTACATATGACGGGAGATGAGTGGAGGTCCTTAAAAGACATGTACCGATTCAAGCGCCGTACTAATCGAAGAGTTTTAAAAGGACAAAATTTGAATATCGATGAAACACGGAGGCACTGTTGTGTAGCTTATTTTACCTCCACGTCAACATTTGTCGCAAAATATCTTACAAGTGGCGTAGTTTAAATAATATGGCGTCGATGCATTTAACACGTACCTTATCATGCAAATTTAACGAAGTGAAGTTTCAGCATTCTTGGGTAGAATTCAAAAATATCCCGACAAGTATTTTGCATGCGCTTGCATTTACTTATCAAGCAGGTAATATTCAATATTTGAGTCGATTTCAGCTAACAATATATTCTCCTGGTATTGCAACCCTCATCCATAAAAATGCAAATCGTTCCATCAACCCTAACATTTTGTATACACTGCGATCAAAATTGCAGGGTAAAGTATGCCCCCAATAAAAAGGTTTGTTTATCCCTTCAATTTAGTTAGGGTGTTTATTGCATTTTAGGGCTGTTTTTACTACGTGCCCGAACTATATGTGAATGCTGACTACAGTCAACATCTTGTAGATTTGGAATTTCGTTGAACTAAGCAGCAGAGAAAATCGATTTTCAACCTCTTTGCTTTTATACTACCCTGATAGGAATGCTTCGCTTTGGCGGTGCAATTTAGAAGCAATTTAAAATATCTCCATAAAACCAGAATATTTTTAAATATGTTCATTTGAATACTTATTACATTTTTTTAAAATAAATGTTTTTGTATTTTCATCTATATAAAAAAATATATATATTATTTTTCATAGATTAAATAAAAAATGTCATTTTGTTTATTATTTTAAAAACATATTAGCACAATCAATTATTGTCAGCGCCTATTTAATTCCACCACGTAGACCTTAATTTCATAACTAACAGGACTTAATAAATACCAATAATAATGTCCTCCCTCTAGAATGACAGTTGAATGCTATAGTTCCACCATTCCACCCCCAAGCTGCGCGCGCTGCCTAACACGAGATAGAAGAGCTGTATACACCTTATTCACTCACGCACTTTCTGACAGTCAGGTGTTTGTTCCATTAACCGCCCTAACTTTATGTGCTCCTGGTAGATTGTAGCCGTTTTCTTTCCAAATGCCGATTTTCCCGGAATCCTTGGGCCAACCCTTATAGGGAATCTACGCCGTAGATGCTTGTTTACTCTCTCTGACCCACGGCTTTCCCGAATAGAAGTGTCTCGTTCTTCCATTTAATTTTAAATCCCGAGGGGAAATAATAATTCCCATGGCTTCGTACACCAACTGAGTATGGAACCGAGCGGGAATCGTAGCTTGACGTAGCGCTAACCGATTCGAACTCCTGCGCTCCTGGTCGCTCGTAGCCTCGAAAGTACAGCCTTCTTTTACAGCGTCGCCTCCATCAAAGCCTTATTCGAAGGCTGTATTCACGAGAGTACGAAGGGGGAGACTCAACTCATGGGGAATCTGTTTATTTTAAAAATGTTTTTTTATAAAGCGGTTGTAAGATTTATTGTTGTTTATTTGGTGGAACCTTTTGAAGAGTGATAATTGGGAGACGGGCGTGTTTTGTGGCGTGCATTATAAATACAGACCCAATTAATTTTATTACTAAAACAAGTTTGCGTACCCCAATATGTTTCTGAAAAAGCAGTACGAAAAGTGGAACACGACAAATTTAAATTTAAAAGATTTTTACGAACAATTCAAAATATAATTTAATGTAGTTTTAGTTCAACTTAATTTATTTTTTTCGAGTTACTCCTACTTATTTAACAATTCAGTTTATTAAGGTGCCTTGATTTATTTACATTCTAAGAGTTAGGTGGATTTTAAATATAAAATAAACATAAGTCAAATTAAATAATGTCATTATTAAATTCCCCAATTACCTTAATTTTTTATTGTGGTAGCTACTTGGGCATTCAAAGCCGTTTTCCTTCAGTATAAACTGTGTTTAGGCCACATTGAAATGACTTATTTATGTGATTTTAGTCACCCCCACCCAATTGTAATTTTTATTGCATTTGAAATGATTTATTAATATTTTTGGTAAAAACTATTCACTGAGAAAATACTTGTGATAATTAAAATTATTTATTTTGTAAGGTACTTACAGATGTTTCTAAATTGTTTTATAATGACGCGAATGCTAGTTAAGACAATGAATTTAAATGGGTGTGGTAAATCCCTGAAATATTTCAAGGCATTATATGGTTTAGGTTTAGTAAAAATACCAAGAATTGAAGAAAAGATATTTTTTATTATTTTATTTATTAGCGTTATGTTTATATTATTAGTTATTTTGTTTATTACTAGTTGTTCGCCTAAATTTCATCCTAGACCCTAAACTAATTAAAACTAAAACACTACAGGATTTTTTAAGAACATTATTCACCTTAACAAAAATTTGTTCTACGAAATAAATTAAAAAAAAAAAAATTAATAGTTTAGTGGATATGTCAGAGTTCTATATCTCATGAAAGGGATGATCACTTTTCATGATGCCAGAACTTTCCATTCGAGATATTTACTGCTATAGAAAAGAGGATTCTCCTCCATAGAAAGTCAATGTGTTCGTATATCTAGGCATGCATTTTCATAGTGCTTTAACCCTTACCACTCCTTTGACGGGTCCCAGCCGAAATCACTATGTGTACGTTACAACTCAGTTGTCGGCTGGTGGCCGACAAGATAAGACGTGCGCGCGCGGTGTATTTTCTCGCCTAAAACTTGACATGTGCCATTGTTTCTTGTGATTATTCGGTAAAAAAAACATTTAAATTCACGTTTCAATAAGATTTTGACTGTTTTCCGTTTTCGTTTTACTATAAAATAAACAGCCTACCAATAAATTAATATTTTGACATTATTTAAATTGGAGTTGGCTGAAAACAAATATTAAAAAATAATGAAGTGGTAAGGGTTAATCATTTCATAAAATCTTGAATAAAAGGGCAACTTAGACGTTATATGAAATGCGAATTTTAGGAAATAATTAATTCCTTATTCTAAAATTTATTATAATTTTCTAATCATAATATGTAATAAGTAAACGTTGAATATATAATAATGTTTCCGTTAGAGTAAAAGAATACGATGAAAATCCTACATTCGTATGTATAATTTAACAAAATGCCTCCCGAAAACTTATAATATTATTCATGAAAGTATGGTTGAATAAAGTAGCTATTTGCTGGCAGAATGCCTTCGAAACAAATCTTCGCCAGCTTAGGAGGCCGTGTATTCTGTGTCGCCATGGCAACCCTCGCTGTGGGCGAACAACTCGGGAATTTCCACCAAAGAAAATGTTCTACCTCCGCGGAGGTGTTGGAGAATTTCGATCGGGAAAGCGATTCCTTCAGTTTAAAAATAGGTAGATCCTGGCACTGGTAGTAATAGGATGGTGTTTGGTAGGCGGACCAAAAAACCAATCATATTTTCGCGGAATGCCGGGAATTTCTTACCTTCTGCATGACACGGTTTTCAAGTGTGCGGCCCAACATCTTATTTATTTGACTTTTTTCTCGCATCACTTTTGGTTTATTTTTACTCCATGGGTAAATCATATATTAATATACATATACAATATGTTATTCTCTGATACGTAGTCTAGTATTCTAAAAATACACAATATTTGACAATTTCAATAAATGTACTATAGTATTTAAAAAATAAAAATAATGATTTAAATACATTTCCCAAAAAGTTAACAAAAAAAACTAATTAATATAAAAAATAAATATAAATAAAATTATTAGTCAAATATACATCTATTAGTGCTACGTAATTTATATTACGTTCTTAATATTCATTATTTATGAAGCCCTATTTTTTTAAACTTTGTATTTTTATTATTTTTATGATATTTAACATCTACATTAAACTCAAGAGCCAACTTTTCTTCATTGGCGTAGCATTTAAAACAAATAAACTTAATAAAAAGAAGAAAATAAAGTATATATTTACGCAGGTAAATCATTAAGTGCTAACTAAAAAAATAAGCAACTTTTTGTTCATCTAGACGAATCACATGTACTAATTGTCTCATCAAGTAATATAATGCAAATATTAATAATGCACCAGTATTACCGTTTAAGATTGTTCCTAATCACGAGACAACAAACACCATTTTAAATATTGCCCAATGCCATACTCACACAAATGTAAAACTTAACTATGGCCACGACGTTCAAAAAAATAATACGTGACAACACCACACAACATATCAAAAACAACTACACAACATATCAAAAATGCACTGGACAAAATACGTACAGAAATCATTGGAATATATTGCCTACAGCGACTATAAAAAATTGCCTGAATACGCTTCGAACAAATCTCGAAAAGATTTTCTGAAATCTCTTTTTTTTTTAATGCTAATTGATAAACGATTTATTATCAGTACCAACTCTGTTCTGATAGCCGTCCTGCTACACTTCGTAGATTCTGCAGTAGTAAAAAAAATTCTCTTTGGAAGCATCGTTATGTTTTGTTATTGTATCTTTATATTGCGATCCTGTACAATTTACACACATATATATATATATATATATATATATATATATATATATTTTAGATTATCATGTACATATTTGCTTTGAAAACTTTGCAGAAGGTATTTTTTTATATATGAATAGCGCACAAGAGTCCCAAACTGCTCCCAATCGTCTGGAGCCAGTGAGACTATGGCATTCCAAATTGGGGAATATTGTGAGGCTGAATGTATTGGGGAAGGAAAGGAGAAGGGGGCAAAGAAGGTGTGGAAAAGGGGAAATACCTGGCTATTCAGATCTGGTCACCAAACACGGCTAAAAACCATTTCAAGCAACGTTTCAATTCTGAATGGTGGTCTTTCACCAGGGCGATACTGAGAGTATCTTCCACTCTGGAACGTGCGCAAATATTCCATATATTATTTTTAAATGAATTAATTCTTTAAAAACACAAATTAATTAAATAAAAATTACTTGCGCACGCCGGGATTTGAACCCGCGACCTTCGGATTCGTAGTCGAGAGCCTTACCCCTCGACCATGGAGGCCGTACTTAATATTACGTACCAATCATAATGAGTTGAATTGATAACTCATTGGGGTGCAATTTCGTTGTGTGCCTCATTTGAAATTAAATAAAAAAATACACTTCTCAGCGTTGTTATCTTGACACATACTAGTGAAAATTCGTTGTTTTAAATCATAATATTTACACAGTACGATAGATTTATCAAAAAAATATAATATGTAAAACAGTTTTTTCTCCTTATTTAGGAAGCATTTGCTAAGCCGGTTTTGGCAGTTACTTAGAAGACCTTTAAAAGGAATCCGCACATTTACTTAATGGACGTGAAGTCGTATTTTGAAATAGCGAGAGTTTGCAACAAAAATATTAATTTTATATGAAATTCAGTGATTATAGGTGCCGAATAGAAGAGACACAATTACAATATTTATTTAGATACTTGAAATTGGCCTACCTACGTAAAACTACCCTCATTTCATTATTTATGCATATACACATACCTTCCGAGAAAGGGATTTAAAAATTTGCACAGATCTGATAATTTTGGACGCCCTCGATCCGTAGATAAAAATATTTTACAGAAACAATCAGGGGGATGAATTTCACGAATCAAAACATTGTTTCGGTTACATAAATGCTAGCACTTATCTAAAACGAGAAAGCGCTTAAAAGGTATGCCCACTAAAAAGATCTTAGCCTGAGCTTTATTACCCCGGACATAAAACTTTGGAAACCTCCTCTTACTTAAAGAGTCGTAAATGGTGCTTTATCTAAAACTAGTATATTTTGAAAGTATCTCTGCTAAAAAAGAGTAGGTAACTTTATATCACCGTCGTATCTACCAAACTCCCTGTTCACCTTCAATAAAGTTTGAGTTAAAGCTCTCCTGGCAATCAATTGCTCGGGTATTCTTGCTTTCACGTCCATAGAGTCGCTGTGCGTTCTCAACCCCTTGATTTTACTTCAGTTGTTTGACAGTTTTCTCAATAAACCAGCGCTGAAATCGCACTTCGAACATGCTCCCCGATTTAATACTGTATAAAACATACTAGTTCATTCCGATTCGAATTGACTTTAGCAGATTTCCACCACTAAACAAAAATACACAAAACTTTTTTGATCTTAATTGACTTTCGTGATCCACTGACGGTTAGAAAACGTAATTGTGTTCGGATTACTTAGATGTTTGTATTTTTGGAACTGTTATTTTTTTGCGGAGGTCCCAGCTATTTATTAAAAAAAAACTTGATAATACCCTACCCTAATATATATATAAAGAATAAACACCTGGGTGACTGGAGAAAATGCGGTCAAAGTTTGATAGTAGTTAATACTATATTAACAATTTTACAATTTTTTTTATTAATTCGTCACATTATTTGACTTTAAGGACGGTTCATTTATTACTGAATATAACAATAATGTATGAAAATCATAATAAACAGTTTAATTAAAGTTTTATTTATTATTTCGTTAAATGCAACATTTCATTACTTTCTCGATATTAACATTATGTTACTGTTAAAATCATATGTGCCTGTTCTCCGTCACACCCGAACGCGTGTTATATATAATTTTCAACCGAGGACATATTCATCAAGCTTTTTTTAATATAGTGAGTCTATAATTAATGTTTAAGGTACTAGAAGGAACAAGATTAAGGAGGATTAAAACATTATAACTAAAACACATACAATTATAGATTTATTTGTAATAATAAAAAAAAACAAATACCAGCGCCTCCAGGTCTGGGTGTGCTTATGTTGACGTAAAGTTAGATGAAGTTTAAATTTGGCAGCTGCGGTAAGGAACATTACTTTATAGATAAATAAAATTTTGGGTTGTAATAAAATTAACAGATCGTATAAAAAAAACACTGGTACTAATGTGTTGATCGGACTACACAAAAAAAAACGAAATTGCGTATAGATTTTACAAAAGCCAATTTGTTTGGAAGTTGTTTATTTTCCGTATTCACTATTTACTTTTAAAAATGTAGTTGAGTTTTATGCAAATTCACGTTTTTAACAATCCTAGCAACAACAAAAACCTTTTACTGAAAACCGTTGCATATCTAAAGTAAATGATGTAATAAATACATCGAACAGCCGTGAAATACTGATTTACGCTCAATTTATTTATTTTGCCCTGAACGTATCTAATTTGGATAATTTATAAGATTTACATAAAATTTATTGTTTGTACAACTGAACTTTGTGTAAATAAACAAGTAGAATCCGAAAAATTCTATTTCAATACCCGTGTAAACTTAAACTCGTAAAAAAACAAACAAGTGACTTGCAAATGTTGATTTTGACCATCTCCTGGATCCAATGACGCCGTAATTTTTGGTTAAAACGTACGTCACCGATTTTCAGTCGGGAAAATTATTGAGTTTCCGTTGAACGATAATAATCAAGCCAACTTTGAAAGTAAATAGAACGTTTCTTTGAAATAAATACTCGAAAGAACGTGATGAACCGATCGAATATTAAAAAAAATGTGATCTTACGCAAATTTTATTACGTAGGTATTCTAAAATTGCTAAACTTTCTTTATCATGATTGACGGGAAGGTGAATGTATACATCGGTCTGAAGATTGTGGGTTCGATTTTAGATCGTTCTCTTCAAATAAACGTATTATCTAATACTTTACCGCCCTCCTTAGTAGCGGGGAAATGATTTATTTTATTTTTGTTACCTTTTTTACACATAAGAGAAAAATAAGTTCCCCCAAGGTCCCTGTCATCTTTCGGGATGCTATGTAGAGGGTCATTTTGGGGAAAGGCAGATTTGGGAAGGAAATAGGTATGAGGAGTGGGTATGATTTAAATGGAAACCCGTGCGCCTTCGACAGTACCTTGTGGTTCTAGCCTAATGGTTATGATTAAGAAAGGGACGCTTAGATTGTTTCGACATGGAGAGCGGATGAACGAAGAAAGGTATGTAAGAAGAATATATGACGCAGAAGTTAATGGTAGAATAAGTCGGGGACGCTCGAGAAAGGCATGCCACCATTAATTCAATCAAATAGTTGAGTAGGGACATATCAGATAATATATGTATCTCTCTCCTATCTGCTTACCCCTGCCGCGAAGAGGTGTGATGTTTAGTTAGTTAGTTAAGTTAATTTTAAACAGTTTTTATCAATTCAATTTATTTTTTATAACTTATTGAAGTTTGTAAACCTCATTGTAATATTTAGTCATTGAAGAAGATAATATTAACACATCCCAAATGAACCACGAAACCGAAAAAACAACAGAAATTAAAAAAGATTTCAGTCGCATCTGGGACTCGAACTCAGGATCTCTACCTATCCGGGGTGGGCTTAACCAACTTAGCTAATGAACTGGTCAACTTAGCTAATTGAACTGGTCTCATTAGCTAAGTTGGTTAAGCGGTTACCCCAGATAGGTAGAGGTCTTGGGTTCGAGTTCCAGATGCGACTGAAATCTTTTTAATTTCTGTTGTTTTTTCGGTTTCGTGGTTCATTTGGGATGTGTTAATATTATCTTCTTCAATTTTTTTATAATGTTTGGGTTCAAGCGAAACCTGTGCGGTGTATTAAATTATTTATTAAATATAGGGGTCTAAATGAAATACAAATAATTTCAAATAACAAATAACAAAGAAAAGAAGAATTCTTCTTCTAGAAGGTTTTCACTTTGTGATGTCATTATGTATTTTAATTAAAACAAAATAACTTTGTATACATCACTTTATTAATATACAATATTAATACAAATAATAATATATTTTAACTATTACCTAATGTTTTTTTTACGCTATCAGTCGGTTGGAGGAAAACAGTTTCTTCGTCAGTAGGTACAAAATGAATGCTGCATAATTTATGAAAAACATAAGTAATTATTTTAAAACAAAGTGACCGTTCTTCATTTTACTTAAATGTTTTGGCCTTTTCATTTTAATACAACCGTCCAGCATCAGTAAACGGCTCTATAGAAAGTTAACCATTAATTATGAGCGATCTTTGTAAAAAAAGAAGTGAAATCCCTACCGTTGATTTACAGTTTCAATACAAAGAGAGTTGATCTGCTTGCGAGGTGGTCTCTACGGAATATACCACGTGGATAGCGCAATATAGAAGGTCAAAAGAGTTTATTTGTTTTTAAGCATTTTTAGCTCTAAAAAAATAGATGGCGAAACATCTTCCATCCATAAATATGTAAATGTGGTGTACTATGTGCAATCGTATTTATATACGACTAAAACAAAAATGATGAAAACGATTTTAAATAAATGTAGAAAATAATTTTTGTTACAGGAAAATCATCATACTCGTATAAACCTTTGTATTATAATTTAGGGATTTTTGCAAATCCGTGTTTCATTCATAAACCGAAGGCTATTCCCGGTAACTAGTATTATTATTAAAAAACAGTGTTGCCCAACCTTTTTAGCGAGACTGCCAAATTATCAACTTTCTCGCGGGACGCAGGCGGTAGGGTATCTACAGCTTGACATGGTTAACTTTGCAGTCGGTGGTGTCGCCAGGGTAGGTTTAAAAAAAGGCGGTAGGTTTAAAGGTACAAACTTTCCAACTGTCATTTCATTTTCTCATATGATTGTATTATAAACCAAAAAAAAAAAACTTGGTTCCCACATAAAATATTACGTTTCATAATAACTTAATGCTACGCCTTTAGATCCCATATCAAAATCTAATTTATTATCAGGGTTTTCATATAAAATTTGGTCGGTAACCTTTCTGTGTTTTGTGAAATATTAAACATTACATAAAGTAATCGTACAATGCACAAAAAGTGCCACAGGCAAAAAGTTTTCCATCTCCAAGGTTAAAACAATGAATGCTGTCGATTTTTATAAATTTGATGTGATAAAGAATTTATAAAACTTTTAATTTTCGGCGATTGATTCAAAATATTGAAGACAGAGGAGTTATTCGCGATACCCTTTCATAGTATGGATAATGGAACGAAAAAAAAAATGGTAGCTTAAGGCAAATTAAGTATGCACCAGGAAAGGGGTGTATGGAGAATATATGACTTTAATGTTAATTATAGGAGAAGTCGGGGTCGGCCGAGGAAGACATTGGACGATCAAGTTATCAATCAAATACTTGAATCGAACCATGTCAACATCCAGTATAACAAAATATTTTGTATGAGACTATATTTGAATGTGAATGTGAATGAAGCAAGTAGTCTGTGCCAAGATATAGCGTGACGGTCTATCTTATCTACCCACACCTGAGGGGAAACGGCGCGGCGTCAGGCTTAGTAAGCTAGATACTAGGTAAGTCCTGGTTCCCAGTTCAGTGGCGTTACCGCTTAATTTAGGTAGTTACGGGGGCTGTAACAGTCTGGATGCGGTGATATTATCAATACCAGTGGCTCGCATGCAGCCCGCACAAATAACGGCACCGAATAACCTTTTGGCGCAGACATTTTAGCGCAGTGGCGTTCGAGCAACGGTGTAAGAATCATGGGGATATTGCCTCCCTACTACGATGATGTTATTGAAATAAAATAATTATTATTTGAAAAAATATCGTAAAATAGTTACAACGCCGAAACGAAAAATATTTACAGGTTTCATTTTTAAATATAACTTTACGGCTAATGCCTTTAAATCATATGTTTTGGGATGTCAGTTAAGTTATACAGTTTAGTTACATTAGACATGCATTGGGTGAATTGAGTGCCATAATAGCCAAATTTTCCTACTATTTCGACACTGGAGGCAACCACGTGACAACCTAAATTTGGCGCCAGGCGGGTTAAAGCATTTCTCAAATACATGACGTTGTCATTCGTGTATTCATTAGCGGCGAGCGATCATTAGAAGATATTAAGGAATAAAACAATATTTGTGGTTTACTGCGCATTCAAACATTGTAAATATAGAAGTTGTAAAAAGAATAATCAAAATTGTTGCATAACATTCAAGAGATAAGTGTTTTTTTTTAATTGTATATTGTTTATTCAATTATATAATACGTTAACAGTTTTAATTATCGGCTCTATCCCTATCGTCCACGTTTATTTCAAGTGCTTTTGACTGCGGTAAGCAAATTAAAAATATTTGTTAAACGGTCAAACTAAATACTCCAACAAATTTTACGTTTTTTTATAACAAGCCGAACCTTTTCTTTATTTGCTGTTTTATTTTTTGGCGGCTTGGGTCAGTTCGGAATATGTTACGACAGCTACGGGAGAAACGGAGAGTTTACATAAAATCTGCACAAATGTAAAAATGACAAGTTGATTATTTGCAGATTTGCTTTTTGAAGAATAAATATACTTATAATACTTTGTGGTCCAATGCGAGTTGCCTTGAGACTGTCAGGATGCATTTATTCGCAAATCAAATGACAGTGACCCGCATAAGGTCCCCTTGCACCCTTATTTTGGTTTCTTCTCCTTGGATGTAAAGGCATCTCTAGCAATTACTATGCTATGTGGGTGTAGCAAATCAGTTTAAAAAAAAAAAAAATTGATGATTAAAATTGAATATATTTTAATAAAAATTACAATACTCCACTTCTTTTTTAAGCAATGCTTGTATAGAGAAGCGAAGCGTAAGTGTTGCGATTACATGTTTACATAATAATATTTCCTGATAGTTTTAAGAGAAAATTATGCTAGAAAAGTATTTACATGACAATGTTAAAGTGTTGGTGGTTTACATAATGGAGAAAAGAGTATATATAGCGAAGTTTTGATAAAATATAAAATAAACATAATATAATAAATAAAACCGGTAAAAAAGCAACTATTCCAGACATACTGCATGAGCTTTTACACTAGCGAACTATGGACTAGATACACACAAGGCGTCATGGACACACTCCGAGTGCAGTATAACCATGCTTACAGGGCGCTGTTCGGCCTCCCTTGGAAATGCAGCGCCTCGCAGATGTTCGCAGAGGGAAGGGTGCATGGGTTCGCTGCTTTGATGCGCCACCGAATAGCCGGGACGAGTCAGCGCTACCGGAGATCGGAAAACACTCTTGTCCAGGCCGTCGCCCAGTGGCATGGCGCGCCCCTACATCGTAGATGGAGAATTTCCCTCAGGCCATTGTAGCATAAGTGTTAAATATGTTATTTTAATTTAATTTATTTATTTTTTTTTATATTATATTTCTACAATGTGTAATTTTCTATTCTTAAAATGTATTCTTTTTATATGGCAGACAGAGTATTGCACTCACCGCTTTGTTCTGCTGAAATAAAACATTATTATTATTATTATTATAATAAATGTAACTACAATGTTGCGTATAGTATAACTATGTAATCGCATAGGGGTGTATGTGTGTGCATGTGTGACTATAGTTTTCTCGATTGTCGGATATTTTTAAAGTTTATTTTGAAGTATTTTTAATTGCATTTGGAGTTTTTTTTTGAGAATCTCATAGAAGTTAAGTGGCTAATTCGATTAAATTTTCGGGCCTTGAGATTTAGGTGGTTTTGGTTTAAAGTAGTGGCGTTTCACCAAATGCAGTTCACGCGGTAATAGACCTCAGTGCAGAGCGGGATATGTGAGAATGCGAGTCAAAATCGAACTTTTTGAAAAATAATTCCGCTGTTGAAATTATAGAATTAATATATATTTAGCAAAGAAACAGCCAAAATTTAGTAGTTTTGACAGTAGTTATGCAATTAAGTTGTTAATTTGTGGAGATATATTGAAGATCCCAATGCAATGTGTCAAATTTGCATTCTGCTAGGTTTACAGGATAATGAAAACAAAGTACGACTCAATTTTCTACTTCGGATGTGTCGTGCAGTTTCAATGATTTTCTACTTCGGATGTGTCGTGCAGTTTCAAAGATTTTCTACTTCGGATGTGTCGTGCAGTTTCAATGATTTTCTACTTCGGATGTGTCGTGCAGTTTCAATGATTTTCTACTTCGGATGTGTCGTGCAGTTTCAATGATTTTCTACTTCGGATGTGTCGTGCAGTTTCAATGATTTTCTACTTCGGATGTGTGGTGCAGTTTCAATGATTTTCTACTTCGGATGTGTCGTGCAGTTTCAACGATTTTCTACTTCGGATGTGTCGTGCAGTTTCAATGATTTTCTACTTCGGATGTGTCGTGCAGTTTCAATGATTTTCTACTTCGGATGTGTCGTGCAGTTTCAATGATTTTCTACTTCGGATGTGTCGTGCAGTTTCAATGATTTTCTACTTCGGATGTGTCGTGCAGTTTCAATGATTTTCATTCCAAATAGAAAATTTTAGAGGAAAACCCAACTGTTTTTTTGCTTCATCTGTAAACATAGAATAAATTGAATAGTTTAAGAAAATAAAACGAATACCTTAATTTTTGCAGATTTGTCACTTTATTACACTTTACTTTTAAATTCAATGTTACCAGTGTTTTGCAACAGCGAAATTTAGCAGAGTTTTTGGAAATTCATCCCATGGTAGCGAACATTTAGGTGGTGACAATTCTCAATACAATGGTATGATTTATGGATTTTTTAGGTGGCTGATGAGTTAGTAAGAAGGACGTTTCGCATTAAAATAACAAGACTTTTAACGATCGATTTCTGGCACCCAAGTAGACACTGAGTTAATTAGATAGGTATTTACTTCAAATTATTATATTTTGTAACTCAAGAACTTTGAGTAAGGTTGATACTAGCGCTGTGATATTTCGTAAAGTGATGTGTGGAAACCTATACATTTCTATTATCCAGCCGTCCCTGTCAGCGGTTGTACCATTGTACCACTGTACCAGTATATACAGTTTATGTCTAGGAGGGCCTCGGCACTAGCAGTACATGGGACTCCACTGGCTCTGGCGCTGGCACTCAGTTCTGTTCGGTAACCCGCCGATAGCAGACGTCTGCCCGACGGTCTTTCTCTGCATACTCAGTGCGCGCGCCGCTCTCCCATTGGTCGGCGCGAGCACGTGGCACGGCGCTGAACGCCCGCGACGCCGAAGCGTCTAATTTTGAATTACGAACAAATCGACTTGAGACAAAAAACAGTCTATGACATTTTGAATTCCGAACACTTTTGTTATCGAAGCTTTTTATCGGACTTTGATCTTTCAACTTTGGTAAACATTCCGACCGGTGTAAACATTTTACGTCATAAGTTTGTCGACGTAAGAACATGTGAATGTTTAGTTTTGCGTGACGAATTTAACTCTATGCAGATATTTTTTTTCTAATTTTATAAATATTTTTTTAACAGTTCATATTCCACCGTCAAAAGCTCCAACATCTTTATGAGATATAAAGATAGAAAAAGTAGTCATTGAAAATAAAATTTCACGAAATAATATTCTTAAAAAAAAAAAATCAAAAAGTCGTTTCCTCTGCTTACGAGTAAGAACTATTTTTAAAGACAAGTCATTATTTAAATGAATTATTTGATCTCGTAGAAAAAATACTATCGGCAACATGCATTAGACTACTTTGACATATTTATCACAATTGAATCACAAAATCTAACAGTTTTTTTTTCCGACGGATGTTAAACAATATATTATGATTTATTCACCATTATACAACATTATGTTGGCAATTGTGGAGAATAGTATTCACGTGTCTATGAAAATAATATGTTTACAAGGTTTTTTTTTCACGTACCATGCGATATATACAATTTAAATCTGATTAATTTCAAGGCTGCTGGACACATAAAGTTGTAGATCAGGTTTTTTATTTACGAAATTTGTGAAAAACAACTCAAAGACATTTTTATTTGATGAGTAACAGATATTTACATGAATCTGTTATTCCTCCTTGAGTAGTTACGTAAAAATAATCTTTCCTTGATCTGCAAAATCGCCATTGCACTGTGGGATATGTGATAAGCAACAATATTTATCACAATTAAAAACCGCATAAATTGTCCCAACGTGGAACAGCTGACAAATTGGCAATAATTTAAAACGTAATGAGATCGTGACTAGCTCGACACAATTCGTTCTGTAATGTGACTGTGCTTTCTTTGAATATTCAATGGAATTTTCAGTAATTAATTTATTTATACTGGGTTTTTGCAGATGTTCACACTTACGTGAGAACATTCCAGTTATATAAAACTCAGTTAATATACAGAAATAATCAGACAACGTATTAAAAACATAAAATTACCAAAACTTACTCAATGATACATAATACAGAGACACAAAGAGAGATATGGTACACGTTGAACATAATGTAATTACTTCAATCCTTGTTACATATTTTTTAAGTAATAGCGGGATATATTTTTTGAAACTGTACAACTTACCGACAAAACTATCTATATTAGCACTGTATATAGTCGACATATTTGAGACAGAAGACTAAAGTAGACAATATTATTTCTGAACGTATTCAGGTGGAATGTGCCATGGCGTCTGAATATGTAAACTTCCCTCAAAGACTCGTTAAAAAAATGGTCTCGGTCGTTAAAAAAACGGGAGGCGTAAATCAATAATATTTTTGGTTCGGTGGTGTAAATATTTACTCTTTATTTTTTCTATTTAAATCGATGAGGAGGGATTATTAACCAAAGAACAAACCGGATAAATTCCCGCGATTTTATTATTTTTGTTTACATTTGTTGATTGGAGTTAACTTCAATCACAAATTTGTTTCCAGCGTAATTTTACATCAGAAATGTTGATTCTAATTATACCTACCATATTCTAAAAATAATTTTAATAATTTTAACACAAAAAAATATTAGTAGATACCAAAGTGTAATATTTTTTATAGGACGTGACAATTTTTTATAGGACGTGGCAATTTTTTATAGGACGTGACAATTTTTTATAGGACGTGACAATTTTTTATAGGACGTGACAATTTTTTATAGGACGTGACAATTTTTTAAATGTCATTTCGGAATGCTGATCGTGCATCATTACAAAAAAATCACCACAAAGATATTATTTTATTAAATACGTAAAATAATAGCTCAAGTACCCGGCTTTGCCCTTAGTATTTTATGCTTAGGAGTAAAGTTTTTAAGTTGTGACGTGTTATTCCCTGCTCCTACCCAATAATTTGAATCTTAATTTAAACGTTAAGTGTGCGAAATTTCATCAAAGAGTAACAAAATTCCGCTTTAAGGGGTGAGAAAGAGAGGGGGTAGTTTTTCAAAATCTCATGTAGACAGTGACCTTCCTCTTTTTTCGAAGGTTAAGTGTTCATTTTTCAAAATTTTCATCAATATCGGAATAGAACTGTAGATTTGGATACAAAATAAACACACAATCGCCCAGGACATTCTTCTTCATGTAATAGAAAAAGATATAATTTTTTAATTTAATTACACGAGTAAATTAATGTTTGTAATGTAGCTGTATTAATTGTAAATTAGAAATGGTAAATAGAAGCAAAAATATTAGTCACAGATGAAGAAAAATGGAAAACACAAATATTCGTTGAATTCAAAGATATTTAAAATAACAAAACTGTACTATGATACATTCATATATAATCCGTTTTAGTATTTCACAAGTTAATTCGAAATAAGATTTTCTCTCAACTTTTCGGAAATCCCGATTAAGAACCCTTATTTAATGATCCGATAATTGGATATCGATACCAGTTGTCACGAAAGGGTTGATTTTATCGAAAAATACGCTTGTTTTGCAGTCAGATAACGTTTTGGGTCGTTTAATTATTCTACAGTAGCTAATTGATCCGGATCGTTACCAAGGAAAACCGTTTTTCTCAAAACTAAGTTGAATTCTTAAATTGCTAGATTATAACGATTTTATATTTCCGCATCAGTTAGTTTTGTTGCTATATGATAACTGTTGTAGAACAAGCATTCATATTGGTTACGGTAGAGAATTAAACATGTAATTATATACGGCTGAGACAATCTCCAAACTACGAGTATTGTATTCAGCCACAGAACTTAATAGCGGGGATTAATAAAACTTATTTGAAGTTCCTGTAATTTCTTTATCGTGGGTTTTAATGTTTTGCATTCATCATCTCCGCGATTAATCAAAAACTCCTCGGCGAAAGTTAGAGCCGCTCTAAACCTAATTAGTTACTGAGAAACAAAAGAAATTCCCCCGAAAGCTCATAGAAGTACCTACCCGTTCGGGTTTAATTATGTTTTAAGTATTTTTCCTCTTGTTTATTTCGGGACAATAAAGCTTTATTTTGGAACGCGTACATATTTTTTAATCATCCTTAAACTAGACTCCCGAAGTAAGTATGAAACGCATAAATAAGTCTGATACATAATGGGTAATCTTTTGAGGGGAATTTAATTCAGCAATCTTTGTTCGACATTCGAGGTAATACGAGAATTATCGGTTAAAAAAAAGAATATTGTGAAAGCTGAATCTTGTTTTCGTTTAACCACGTAAAATTTATTCATAATCTCTGTGTACAAAATTTAATTATTTTACAAAGTTTAAAAAAATTGTCAATACTCTTGTTGTGCTATCGAAGGCTGCTAAAAGTGAATAAATAAAATCAGACCCAAAGCATGGTGTAGACATAGTTATATAGTGCGTCAATAATCAATTTGCAACTATGGACGAGATCCAACAAGAAGACGTCGTCTCTCTATCAGACCCCGAAGACGACCCAGCCAACATGTTGAGTCCGTCATCAGAGGACGTTGGTGAAGGCAGTTCCGGCGTGACTCCTAACACCGACTCGGACAGTGAAGACCCCATCGAGAGGCTGAAGAAGAAGATTAGCCTGATGGGGTCCATGCCGGGTGGCGTGACTGGGTTCCCCGGAGCCCCCTCCACCCACACCAGCCAGCAGAGGCAGACGGTCAGCGGAAAGATCTTCAAAAAATGCAAGAGCGCCACCTTTCAAATCGATGGAGCAACTTATACTATAGGTATGTTGATAAATTTACAAACTTTTTTGAATTCGGTAATGAAGTGCATTTGATTAATAAATCTGAATCTTTCCTATTAACGTATAATAAAAGTGAAGATTAGGTCCGGTGGATTAGATTTACAGTTACTGAATACATATCGGTACTTCACAGAATTTAGTGCGTTGTCCAATCCTCCCCCTTTCAATGAACATCCTCAATCTGCCTCTCTCAGAAAACGAAGTTGCAGCGTTTTCGCAAGACAAAGGTTGTTTGTTCCTCAATATCACTTGTTGCAAATGTGATTTTTTACTTATATCTCTGTTGTAATTGTTATTTTTGATTTTTATCATCATATCATATCTGACTGATTGAACATATCTGACTGATTGAACATATCTGACTGATTGAACATAGGAACATAATAAAGAACAACAAAAAATATCTGGTGTTTTACAGAACATAAAATAAGTAATAAATGCTATTTTGAAAGATGCACATTAATGTACTTGATATATTTATTGAACATATTCAAATAAGTATTTTTTTTAATTTGGACACAGTGTCGTAACGGTAAACATCAATATAACAATACTTATTACCAAGTCTGTGCAGTCGTTGAATGGGAGAATTGTCGAAACAGTTTTTGCCGACCTAGGAACATCATACAGACCGTCTGTCGTATATCCCGGGTAGGTACACGTATCGTAATAAGGTTCGATAAATCCGGGGGGTCCAATCTGCCATTCGCCGTTTTGAAAAGATACACTAAATCGCTCACTGTCCCCCTTACCGATAAATCGGTTATGTCGAGTAAGTCCACTAAACTTATAATTAATATATCTATGAAATTCTCTTAATTTTTACTATGTGAATCTTATAAAATTATTAACGTTATTTAATAAAAAAAAGCTCTAATACAACATTTATTGTTTTCAAAATGATTCCGGAAACCACCATTCAACGTAGGTAGCTATTTATCTAACAAAAAACTATTCAACATACTGCAAATGATACATTTTATGGCAGGGTATAGAAATACATGTGTACAAGATTACAAGAATTGGATAACTTGAGCAGGGATTACAAGTTGCTCCCCATACGATATTACAGAGCAAGTCAAACGTTGTAAGCACAAACACATTGAAGTTTGTTATGAAGCAAGTTGTAGTTGCAAGAACAAGTAATATGTATTATGAGATATTGTAGTAGAGTAAACGGAAGTTGTTTGGTAGTTAATAAATTCTCTACTTTTTTATAAACAATGATTTTAATCAGTTACATGTATTGAAAAGTAGCGAACTCCGTTATTCATAACATTCCATGAATGGTTTTCATTGTACGCACATTTCCGATAAAACGACCATGATTAATGAAGGCCTTTTTCAAAGCTTTCGCCGAAATCATTGTAAAGAAGGGATTCCGGAGATTTTTAGAACCAATAAATGTTGAAGATAATCAACTTCTAAATACCGCGAAGTATAGTGGAATTTTGGAGATTGTTTGAACAAAATGCTTCTGTAGCTTTACTGATTTTTGTCTTACCTAAAAGGAAAGAAATCGGAAACATTAGGTTATCCCATGAAATTTGATAGCCTTTCAATGGGATAACGTAGATGTATGTGTGACCGAAGAAATCGGATACACTCTAGAGCTTAAAGTCTAGATTACAAATAAAAAATCCTATCCCTTGTTATCGGAAATGTGTAACTCCTTTTTTCGGTTATTGGAAAACTTTTACGTGAATATTTATTCCTTCAGGGTTTATTTAATCGACGACAGTAAAGTTATCTTTTTACGAGACAAGGCTTTTCACATTTTCCTTACAGCTACATTTGAATAAAATTATTTGTCAGTCTTCTGTAGTATGTATTTATGAGTACCTATCCAGTAATTGGCATTTGAGCTAAAACATTCTTTTCAATTTCCAGAATAAATAGAATGATTACCTAAATGAATACATTACAATTGTTTACATCTGAATAATTTTGCTCATTTACCCAGATTTTTTGTAAGATAATTATATAAGTTGTCTCCCTCGTAGCTAATGGATTGCTTGCCATATTATGTATCTTTATTGTTTACATGTATGTTATCATGCTGTCGTGTAAAGTGTGTGTATTACATAAAATCTGTGATTGTATGTACGAATTTAACATTTATTTTATGAATTAAGATACATACATTATACTCGTAAAGTTTTTTTTATTCTTAACAGTTTTGTTTCCTCGCATAATATTTAGGCGGATGTTCTCGAATTAAAGTTAAATAGCTTTTTCATTACCTTGTTTTGTATAACGTGTAAACGAAGACCTTGGTTAGGTGGTTGGCATAAATACCTTTGCTGTTTTACAGAACGTTTAAAATAAGGAACTCCAGAAAAAACAAAAATTCGTTGTACCTTTTTTGAAACCAAGATATTTCGTTTTTTCCTAAAGTTAATTTTCATAGTTAAAATAATTTTAAAAGTTTCAATTGTGAAAGCTCGTCAAAATGCTCCAAATCTGTGGCCAGTCGGTTTTGAGGTTAGAATGTAAAACGTCAAAACAAGGATGAGCTTTGCCGCACGTATATTATATTCTATTCATAGTACACCATAACTAAATAAAAGTAATAATATTACGTACCTTCTTAGAAACTTTAACTCGAAGAATAATAATAGTATGGAGCATTAACATTATCAAAATATCCATATTGACAATTGGTTTGCTCTAATGAAAACTCTAAATTCTGTTATTAATAATAGTTTTTTTATATTCATTATCAATTGTAGAGCTTAAAGTGACCCAAATTAAGTTTAAATATCACCAAAGCTGAAAAAAATACACATTCAAAATACAAAACAATCTCGAAAAATAAAAATCTCCATACTAATCTAAAAACAGAATACACACGTGACGTCATATGTTCCAACTACAATGGTACCAATATAACAAGGTGTTTGGATGAGTTGATTGTTTATTCACTTTTAAATAACGATTTATAAATTCTACGTATAATTATATATATTAAAAGTTATATATTCAGAATCGGCGTTTGCTGATCTACACGAACATATATTTTTAAAATTATAATATTTTTTACTGCAGTTCCTTATTCCACATTCTAAAGCTCGCTTTCAATTATTGTGTATCGAATCATTTGACTTATTGGCGAATCTCATATCTCTCATACAAAACTTAGCCTTTTTTAATTAGTTTACAAAATTACCGATTCGAGAAACAGCAAAATCATCTGCCCTACATTGAGGTAAAGGGTTCAATTATTAAGGCTCGGTTAATTTTCTCTACCTTAATTAATAAAATGGTTAAGTCTGATTTCGAGGGTTTCCCCATTACTGTGTGGCAGATAAACCAGTCCAAAGGTATATGGTTCAAGACGAGCCACTTACTAGCACATCCGCTACCCTTTACTTATATAAAATATTCGTTGGAGTGATTTCGCCTAACCTATTCCCGTGGAAAAACAGACAGTAACAATGATAGAAGTTTGAAAGATTACATATTTATATCTGTTATTTATTCAACTCATCCCAGGAGCTCTCCTCCAGATACTTACGCAGAATAATAAATTGTACATTACTTTGAAGATTGCAGATATGAGCTAGAGTTAGGTTCTTAGTAAAACAGCTGAGAAACTTGGTAATAAAGTGGTATTTTATTCCCAGCCCAACTTACCTGCGAAGTTCTTCTTAGCTTTTGAAGTTTAAGAGAACCAACAACTACTAAACCCACTCGTGCATTGAATTTGCAATCTTGTTAATAATATAACTACAATCTATTCAAATGATTCTAATTTAAGGCAGCAGGTTCTCTAAATTAGAGATATTCGGTTGAAATAAGTTGAGGGAAAATAAATTGGAGTTTGGGTTAAGATCTAAAGACCAATTGTAAAATTTTCACGAGTGTCTTAAATCAACTCAACTGTTCCAAAAATCAGTTTATTAAATTGTAATTAAATTTTACTGCCTGTTAAGGACGGTCTGAATAATGAACACTTTTTAATAATCAAATTAAGATTTAAGTTGATTAAATTATTTGATTAGTCTCTCAGGCCATTTTATTAAGAGACTCAAGTTTTCATTATTCAAATATTGTTGAATGTTTCATAGTCTCATTAGTTGTTTGATTAAAGGAGATCAAATTCAAGTTCAAAACTTGTCGGCATATTCTAAAGTACGTAATTGGTGTACAGGACAGCGAGGGGGCGATGAACTGAAATAAGTTATGTTTATTTAATTAACTATTTAGTTTGAAAATTCGCATTAGTGTAGTTTATTGTTTCGCTAATTTGGGCAACACAACTTTTTTAAAATTATCACTTATTTACGTTTTGTGTTTTCGCTGTGAAAACAGTATCAATTTTTTCCCCTTTTATACCTTTTAATATGATTAACGAACAGTCTTTGTAGTATAATGCTAAGAAGGTATTTATCATTTAAATTGGAATATAAACAAGATACATAATATTATGTAAGGAGTTCAGTTTTAATACATAATATATTGTGATTGTAGCGTAATATTGACAACAAAGGTGAGCAGAAATTTCCATTCATGCCAAAGTCTTGTCCAGAAGCTTAAAATAAGGTGGAAATGCCCAGCGAAATTGTGCCCGAAAGCTTAAAATAAGGTGGATTACGCATGAGCAAGCCTTCCAGCATTGAAATAACTGACTGAAAAGACAAAAGATTCCCATGGAAAGTTTAAAATTTACAATTTAGCAAAAATCTGTTTATAAATCAGAAAAAAAACTCTTGAACGGCGATTCCGGCACCAATAAAAAAGAACAGAAATTCTTGATGCTATGAAGCTAATAAAAATCCAATAAACCAAAAAAAATCCAGAAAATAGGTATTATTGTTTATATCATTGAGAAAAAAAACATTAGAAAGTGTTATCGATCGGGCTAAGATTTTTCATTCATTTATTTATTGTTTAAAATATTTATATAGCGTTAATTATCACATTCATTACTTTAGAATTGGAATATACATACACTTTATGGGTGTTGAAATTCAGTTTAAAATATCCGTAGCATGAGTAAGTTAAGGTTTAGTTGTTACTAAGTGGAGATGCTAAATATTAAAGTGAAATAAAAATAATAACCAAAATAAAACATATTATATAGTAGGTACGGAGAAAGAAAAGAAAAAAGGAATATGTAATAATAAAGTAATACATTTTTGTTTTAATATAAAAGCTATCACCAATGTTATTAAGTTCTGCGAGTATTTTAGTATGTTTTGTAATAGTGACGGCTGTTTTGCCGTTCAAACCATTTTAAAACTGTGGTTGGGCAACATTGAAATGATTTGCGTACATGATTTTATTTACCGCTTCCGAATTTATTTTATTTAAATCGTGTTTGAAACGATTTACTAATATTTTCAATAAAAACCCATGTAATCAATAGTGATAATTTATATTATTTACACTGTGAGGTACTTTCATATGAAATCTGTTTTCCCCCCTTTAAATGGTGGCAGGTTTTTTTTAAATGTTTTATAATGACATGAATGGTAAAGTCAATAAATTTAAACGTGTGTAATAAATCCATGAATTATTTTAAGGAATTAGGTATATTTTTTTGGTTTCATGAAAATACTAAGTAGACGGAATACTAAGCAGAGGAAGTTGCTATAATACTAAAAACACTTCTATCTATTAGCATTGCATTTGCTCTTTAAATATATTCATTGTTATCAAGGGTAGTTTCTTTAAATATAGTTCAGAAATTTCCTCGCATCTGTCCGATGTAAGCGGCGTTACAGTTGCAGTCACATTATAATTCATATACAAGTATTATTCCAATATTATTAGGTTCAGGATTTCTAATCTTTGAGTTATTGAGGCTAGTTTCTATAATGTTACTGTTTCTGGTAACTATATTATGGTACTTTATAGCTAAGAAGATAACTTTTATTAAAATATGTTGCTGTTTATAAAGATTTCCATAACGTCATATTATAGCATTACACAATAACATTCGAGACAGTGCATTGGATTGAAATAGGGAATATTGTAAATGAATTAATGATTACTTTGTAATCAACACTTTACTAATATATGCATGTCAACACGGTTCGAAATCGAAGCTTTTCTCATCAGGAATATACAGAATGCTAAAAAATAATAATGTCAATGTAGACAAATGATAAAAATAGAAAACGATAATGTAAAATATAATATACATTAATGTGTTCTGTGTTTGTCATTTGTCTATACTTAACATTATTATTTTTTAGTATTTTGTGTATCCCTGATGAGGAAAGCTTCGCTTTGGAAACATGTTCATATGTATATATATTAATAAAGAGTGATTACAAAGTAATTTGTAATTCATTTATTAATACTGACGCCACGAAGTGAATACCAATCTTACAGAGAAATTATAGGCAATATCGTTATTATATAACTCAGGATTAAATGTTTTATGACTTTAAATAGGTATCCACTAGGAGCCTTAATGTGAATACTGCTTAGACAATGAGTGGTTTCAAGTATGTTTTGAATAATTCTGTAAATACGTATTAAGTTAGCAGATTGTTTTCTTTGTCCAATGTTGGAAAATTAAAGTATTACGTTCCTCGTAAGATTACAATAAGGCGTTTAAGATACTATGTATTTACTTACGTAAAATTAAAACAATCTCTAATCTTAACAAATAATTATTAATATTTATTAAATTAATAAAAAAAATACTTATTGTAATTGTCCTTTATTTAATATATAAGACTCCACAAAGTGATTTTACATCTTTTGAAGAAATTAATATTTATATTAAGAATGCTCTCTTCGTCGTCTTTTGAATCCTCTCATATCGAAGGTTGACTATCATATACACAATATTCATCTGCAGACTGCAGCCCAGATAAATATTGCGGATTTGCACTCGTACCAGTCAAGAAAACATTAAGATATGCGATAGGTTCCTATCAAATTAGAATAAAGCAGTAAGTTGTTATTCGTTTGTAAAAGTGCACCAAATTCACGATCGGAATGACCCTGTCCCATGTCAGAAGCAATTTTGTTTGAAAATAGCGAGATATCTGCTTTTACCGCTCGTCTGCAATAAACAACCTGTTTCAATATATCACAAACGCCAGAAGCGAGCAGGATTGCTTTCTGTTTTATTTACTTGATTCTTCATTCCAAGGTTACGATAAAATCAAATAATGAGTGCCAAGTCGCGTTTCAGCAAGAAATAACAAAACGTTTTTACTTGCAAATTAAATAAAGCTCTATCACGTAGGAGGATGTCACAGCTTTTATCATCGGCTGGTGACAAATATCATGTTTTCATTGAAAACTTGATTCAGTTTGTTGTTTGACATATTATTAGTTGAAGAAAACGCTTTGTTTTAAGCAAATTAAAATTAATTTACAAACCGATTTCGCTTTGTTATTGTTTCATGAAAAGCGAAACCGGTTGGTAAATAGCTTAAAATATATTGGTGGTTTAAAACAAAGTGTCTGTTTCATTAAATAAGATAATATCAATTCAAGTGTTACTTTCAGCTTCATTTGATGTGTTTTAAAATATATTAACTCAAAACGTTTTCTTCTTCAATTTATATAGCGTCGTTTAGTGATTAAATCACCATATTGACATTTTACATAGATAATTTATATTTCGTAACTCGGTGAAGGACACAACCTTTGAAAAAGAATTTGTATGTTGTTGCCTTTTGGAAGGAAACGTATTTTTTATTATCTTAAAAATGTTGAAAAACAAGTTTTGAAGTCACTAATGTGACGTTATTTTGGTTGGTGATAAAATAAAATAAACTTACCGAGAATTTAGCATTAAAGAAATGATCCAATCATTTTTTCGATTAATTGTTCACCAAATAAATGCGACAGGGTATTTATTATAGACATATGACATAAAGTGGCATAAGCGAAAATATCTTTTATATGCGTCTGAGTGGGAGTTCTCCCTGCTTTCTTGAGGTGTGTCATCTCTCCACAGAATCACTTGTTTGTATCATGTTTTTTTGGGACGCCCGCGACATCTTTCGTTTATTGCGCGTCTTCTATTTTCCTATTTGAACAGTCCATCTACTCCAAAACATCTAAGCGTACTTTTCCAAATGTTATTAATTAAGCTCGCACTGATCTTTCATCTCCTCATTTCTGATACGGTCAATTAAGATTTAACACACTTAAGCACGCCTCAAAGATCTCGTTTTTACTGCATACTCGTACATCCATTCCATCGTTGTCATTAGCTCTTATTAGATTTCATTTCATCCCAATGGTATTAGCTAAAAGTCATCCACGATAAATTAATACCTATCGCCAACTATTCTGCTTACCGAGATACTGCAGCACTACGAAAATATTCCTGGGGGGACGAGTGCACTCTTTCAGAGAACTTTTTGCCACCGCATGGGAAGCACATGGATACGCCAATTTAAGTGGCTTCCACACGAGTGGGCGGTCCGATACTAAAAAAGCCACGACGTCGAAAGGTTCGAGCATCCGCTCGTTCTTTCCTAAAGTTAGTAGGCTTGACTCTCGCGTGGAAGGCGTATTAAGAAAACCATCATTACTATCATGGCTGTCTGGATTGTATCACCTCCGATAACTCTCCGGAGACGAAAGATGAAATATCCACCATAAATGATTTTTTCTCTCTCTGTACAAATGTATTTATTTAACGTTTTAAATTAATTTATCATTCTGCATTGTTATTTATTTTTGTCACTTATTTAACGTACTGCATTGCACAACATACCTTGTGGAAGAAAGAATTTTTATTAATATTATTACATTGTGGCTATAATTTTTATGGATACACATTTTTTATACACACTACTCCCAATTTGACATTTTTAAATCTGCATCAGTCACTTCGGCGATATTTCGAGCCTTTCTAACTTTGGGTATCTACTCATCTCATAGTACCACCATTATATTAACTTTATTCCTTTATATAGATCTCCTTGTATTAATATTAAATCACACATATATACTTCAATTAGAAAAATTCCCCCACCCCTTTCCTCCCTCACCCCATTTATACAAATTGCTGTGTAACTTTTAAATTTAAATATCTTCTATAATTTCTTCAAAAGATTGGTATTCACTTAGTGGCATCATTATATATAAATGAATTAAAAATTATTTTGTATTCACCACTTTATTAATATATTAATATCTACATGTTTCTTAAACTAATAGTAATAATAATAATAACAAATGAATGATAATCTACATGTTAATACTGATTTTTTTTTAAATGGCTATATATTGAATTTATTTTCATATTAATGATGATAATAAAAATAATTTCTTTTTTAATTTCTATTTTAAATTTGTTATTCAATGTTTTTTTTTTTTCTGCATTTTTGTTTAATTACTTATCCACTTAAGTTTATATTTTGTCTATTCTTACATTATTGTGTTCTATATTTATCATTTATCTATACTTGACATTACTGTTTATTTAGTATTCTATATATTCCTGATGAAGAAAGGATTGCTCTCGAAACATGTAGATATGTGTATATTAATAAAGTGGTGAATAAAAAATAATTTTTAACTGATTTGTATTTCTTCTTTCTGTTAAATTTAATTCTGATTTCTTCGTAAACCATTAGATTCACTTATATATATTACCCAAGTGAAAATCTGTAAATGTTCAAATTTACATATAAAATAAAATAACGTAAATAAAATAACATAAAGTAAAATAAAGCTCCAAACCCACCGCCCTTTCCCATATGCAAAATACAACGATGCCCGTAAGCAAATATAATGGAGCTCCGCCAACTCCCCGTCAAATAAAAAGGCTCATGAATTTAAAATATATTAAAATCACGTTTTCAAATAAATGTTGGTCTTCTTACAACAAATACAGTGGAAATAATTTGCCAGACGAATAAGATCAAACGTCGGCTTTGTCGGGAGCTGTGTAGCTAATACTGTGCACTAAATAATTACTATTTTGATTTTCACCTGAATGTCGGAAAAGTAACACTTCCAGTTTCATGAAAATGTTGTAATTTCCACGTTGATAAACCTATTCTATGTATCGTATGACTAACGAACAATGCCTACACAAACACGTGTAGCGTTTTGAGTACTGTCACCTTTGTGAAAATGTTGAAAAACAAGTTTTGAAGTCACTAATGTGACGTCATTTTGGTTGGCGATAAAATAAAATAAACTTACCGAGAATTTAGCATTAAAGAAATGATCCAATCATTTTTTCGATTAATTGTTCACCAAATAAATGCGACAGGGTATTTATTATAGACATATGACATAAAGTGGCATAAGCGAAAATATCTTTTATATGCGTCTGAGTGGGAGTTCTCCCTGCTTTCTTGAGGTGTGTCATCTCTCCACAGAATCACTTGTTTGTATCATGTTTTTTAGGACGCCCCCGACATCTTTCGTTTATTGCGCGTCTTCTATTTTCCTATTTGAACAGTCCATCTACTCCAAACCATCTAAGCGTACTTTTCCAAATGTTATTAATTAAGCTCGCACTGATCTTTCATCTCCTCATTTCTGATACGGTCAATTAAGATTTAACACACTTAAGCACTCCTCAAATATCTCGTTTTTACTGCATACTCGTACATTAATTCCATCGTTGTCATTAGCTTTTATTAGATTTCATTTCATCCCAATGGTATTAGCTAAAAGTCATTATAACACGTGTAGCGTTTTGAGTACTGTCACCTTTGTGGAACTAGGCAGACATATCAGATGTACGACAGTTTCAGGTAAATTTGCATTTAAACAGAATCTATCGCAGGTATGTGCATACATTTCTTCGAGACGCCTTCAAAAATATTTTCCACCGGGTTGGTCAAAAACGATATAATATCATGTGATAAAAACCACTGTAGATAATTTATTTATTTATTCTTAAATTTAATTATGAAGACAATCTCACCCATCTCACTAGGACAATCCTATGTTGAGATGAGCGGCTTTACAATTTAATAATAATCCGTAAATTTCAATAAGCAAACAATAATACATGAAAAATTTTTAGTAAATATTAATAAGTAGATAATTGTAAATAAATAATAAATGTCAGATAATAATAATTAAATAATAATAGTAAGTAAAAAATGATCAGTAATTAAATGATTTCGAATAAAACGTGAAAAAGAAAATACACAGAAAATAGAAAGCCTCTCGGTTTATCCGGGACCAGTGCTCTACCAACTAAGACAATGCCACATTATTGCTTTACGTTATTTTTTTCGATATCCTATTTCGGTTTAAAAACTATAAATATAATCTTCAAATAATTTTCCCTGTTTTTGGCTGTTATATTTCTGTATGACTGCAAGATTTTAGCTGAATTTATTTGCAATCTAGATGCTGTCTCGGAAATACCGATCCGATTTTTATTTGTTTATTCTATTATTTTAATGGAATAACATATTGAAGCTTATCAACCTCATTGAAGATGCAATTGACATATCTCAAATGAGATATGAAACAAATAAGACAGAAATAAAGAAAGACCCTGGGTTCGAGTCCCAAATGCGACCGTTACCTTTTTACTTTCTTCAACTTTTCGATATCATTTGAGATTTGTTAATATTATCATGAAAAAATAAATGTTGCAATGACATTTTTACGCTTACTTGGAAAAAAAAAGCTTTATCATAATGCATCTTGTTCCGGAATGTTTTGGAAGAGAAACTCAGTACAGCCCTGGGGAGAGACCACCATTCAGTACAGTAGTTTTATTTTGTAATCAGTTTTAAATAGTTCGTACATTTTAATTTATCGTATCCCTTTCTCAATACTAATCTTATCCATCTATCTTACATAAGCCTTACAACCTTCTTCAAATCAAATAATCCAGTCTCACCTCCTCTGAGGAGTTGGGAAACGGAATATTTATACGTTTTTGTTTATACTTGCCGTATCACGTGGAAATAAAATCAAATAACAATAACAGCCCTTTCCCCTCCATGTGTGTATTCATTTATGGAACCCATAACAGTAGATTAGAAAGCTATTAGAGAATTATTATCTAACCATGAAAGTTCTGCTAATTAGTTGTCAGTTCGGTTAGCCGCGTAATTGCCTTTTTGGGGATTAACGTTTCGGGATTTTACAAAACAAAGCTTCGTATTAGGTTGTTTCAAATACGAAATATATCAACAAATACTTACCATCTTTTTAATTTTCCACGAAAATTATTATATATATTTAATTGAGTTCTCATAAATAATACAGTATCAGAATAGCAGGCCAGGGTTGATTAATTCACTTTAATTTTTCTCCCCCTTCTCTTAAAACGAAGATACACCAATGAAAATTAATAATACTCGATGTAATCTCATCCACGTTATTAAAGGTAAAAAAATATTGTTGAAATCGAATTGGGACGCCTCGATAACATAAAAGATCGTCATCAAATGCCAAAATCGAAATATACTGTTACGAGCCAAGGACCGTGGGTTTTCAGGACAATAGATTTATGGGGGTAAGACAAAAAAGGGGTTAGTGCTTGACCTTTTTCATACATTTACATTCAAGGGACAGTGAGGGTTTGGTCCGATTCCCAACCACAGCTGACAAACGACGTCGCGACGCCCAGCGTGTCGCATGAAAGCTTAGGGCGCGTCAACTGAAAGGGATGTGATAATATTCTGTCCAGATGCTCGCCCCAAGCAACAAACACTGACACCCAACGACGTCCTACAATAAAATAATAGCTGCTATCAGAAAGGGGTTAAATTCTATTTTACTATTTTACAGAAAACGTAGAAGATCATCTAATGTGATTGTATCTTGTTTATTATTGTAAATGTCACTTGTTTAATCTTGACAAAATTAAAATGAACGGAGAAAATATCACTTTTTTTTTTCATAGTTACTTTGTAAAATATGATAATCTTGCGCCCAGATAAGCAACAAATATGAAGAAAATATTCGAATGAAAGTTTTGGAGAAAACCATATCTTCCTCTAGGCTACCCATCTTCCATAACTAAGTTTGTTTAACGTTTAAAAAAGTATTTTTTTGCGTACATTCCAGAATGGTATAAAATTCTGAAAAATTCCGTTTGTGTAGCAAAGCTTATTTGCCCAGTGTTGCTGTATTGTAAATGTATCGATAAAATTATAATAAACGAACTTTCATTTAAATTTGGAGTCAGCTCATTTCTCTTTCAGCTATTCATATGTGAATGCCTAAATCACTAGAGCAAAGAAAGACTTTTGGAAGCTTTTTGACTGTCGTCATGTTTGCCAGCAATTTTCGGAGCAGAACTGTAATTGTCAAATTTAAGTGTCTCGCTGAACAATATTTGGGTGGAATGTAGACCTTTTGTTTTTGGTATGTGCACGTACACAAATTATCCAACAAAAGTTTAAAATATTTTTAAAATGTCATCTAAATTAACTTTAAAGTATTATATTATTCTAGAAAATTATCCACTCTAGACGAAAATTATAAATAAATCAAACTATAAGTAATACTAGAAGGAAATTATAGGTGAAGGTGTAAAAAAATTGAAACGTTTTGTGAAATGCGATAACAGCCATGTTGAAATGTTTTTATCCTTTTATAATGTATTGTCGCGATACTAATCAATACATAAATGCTAGCGAATGGAGCAATAATTGGAAGTTTCTCTTAGGGTAACTACTTTGTTTACACCACTGTGATTAAAATCAGTAGTGTAAACAAACCACTATTTTATTAATAATGATGCCACAAAATAATTACACATCGATTGAAGAAATTAAAAAAATAAGTTCCCCTTTTTATTGTTAACTGTTTGTGAACTATGACATTTTTAAATATATGAGCAACATTTTTTCACGCATCAACAAAAAAAGAATTGAAAATATTCGATGAAAAAATTTGTTCAAGAATCAGCCACTTTATTTTCATCTAAATAATAACAAAAATGTTTGTAATTTCCTTCTTTTCTAACGAGTACGAGAAGTCCTGAACCGATAAAGCATAAAAAAAAAGTTTAAAAAAAACATTACTGCGCTGAAAAAAAAATCGTTGACAGTTTTAATGAGCACAACATCGTGGAAATGTGTACCATTGTGAAGGTATTACGGCGCGAATTTCTCATGACAAAATGAATTACGTCCCTCCGTCTCCAAATTCAGCGTCAATATGTCCTTTCCAAATGATCAAATAAAAGTGCTCTTGTGAACATAAAATGGTTTATTATATCTCGCCTCCGCTGGCTACGTAACACAAAGATGCTTGTACTGGGTGATTTGTGATTTTCGTTTATTACTTGGACAATTTTTTTGGGCTGCGTATGAGAAATCTTTTTCAAAGTCGCTTTACCCATCGAGGCATAATAGTCAACATGCGTATTATAAACGAGTAGGAGATATGTTAAAAGTGATGAATTTCACGACATGTAAGCAAACAAATATCATTAATAATTATGAGCTTTATTTGAGAGCTTTTTGTGTGGTCTGCGATGCCACTTAAATTCCGGCAACAACATATTAATAAAAAATATCAGGAAAAAATAATTAACCAACATTTCAAACAAATGCATTCAGATGATGTTTCTGTTAACAGAGTTTAAGGAACGCTCAGCCTGTAGTCCATGTGAATCCATCGATGGGTACCGATTTACCCTTTTTCTTTATCAGTGAAAGGCATGCGCTGTGAAAATCGGATGTATATCTGCTAATTCCCTTTACGTTACTGATTTTTTTCTTCTTATTTTTATTATTTTTTATTAATTGTTTTTGTGTTTAATTCGTAGAACTCCATTTATTTATTTTTTAAATTCAATGTACGTGTATCAAATTTAATAATGTTATTATTAAGTTCTGGAAGTATTTTTAGTTTTTATTATTGTGACAGCTGTTTCAGCGTTTAAGGCCATTTCCAAACTGTAGTTAATCTACACTGTGACGACTTATTTATATGATTTTAAAAATATTGTGACGAGTTATTTATATGATTTTAAAAACATTGTGACGAATAATTTATACGATTTTAAAAACATTGTGACGACTTATTTATATGATTTTAAAAACATTGTGACGACTTATTTATATGATTTTAAAATCATATACTCGTAAATAAGTCACAATGTGGATTAACCATAGTTTGAAAATGACCTAAACGCTGAAACAGCTGTCACAATAATAAAAACTAAAAATACTTGCAGAATTTAATAATAAAATTATTAATTTGATTTACATTAAATTTAAAAAAGAAAAAAAATCATATATTTTTTATACAAATACCTACAGAGCTAACAAAAATAAATGTTTTGAATTGCGAAACATCTTAATTTTTCTTCATCGAATGGCATTTTTAATATTAATATGAGGAGCTACAATATGCTACTGTAATCATAAAATACGATAAATACAATCATGTTTTCACCACTGAAAATCACCAAGGGATTGATTGAAAACTGAACACATTTTCAAAAACATATATTTATAATAAAACTAAGAAGAAGGAAACAAAGGGTATTTTCACTTCATGAAAGTATAAATATGATGGTAAGCAAAAGAATGCGATTTCCCAGTATTATTTTTAGACAATGGTTTTGCGGAGACTTGATACAATTAGTTGATACATTAATAAAAAATGCTAGCAGAAAGTAAACTAGAATTTATGGAGAATTTTCTTCTTAAAGCAGTAAAGATCAATTACGAAAAGCGTTCCGGAAATGTCGGCGGGGAAATGTATAATTAAGAGTTGTTTCTAAATGTACTTCTATGAAAATACAAAAATCTTGGACGCAAGTTACGACACTTTATCATTATTATTATTCTTCTACTTGCTTACCCAACGTTTGCGACTTGAATGTGCCTTCATTTATCACTTTACAATTAATGTGCGTTGAATCTCATGTTATATATAACATCATCGTTAAAATGCATTTATTTATTTTCTTGACCTGATTTCCGATTATTATAGACATTATTAATGTGGCATTCTTGATATCATTAAAAGAATCACATCGATGTAAACAATCATAAATTTAAAACAGGAAATCTGTTCGATTATAGCAGAAAACGCATTTACAAAATTAGTTCCGGTGTCACGCAATATACAGATCTCTCTCGGCTAGACTTTCCACGAATTATTTACAGTTCCCTTGATTTTTATTGTGAGATGTGTGAAGTTTGGAACATTAATTTATCTGTTGGAGGAATATTAAAAAAAGCGCCTTTCTTTGTTCCTCATTATTCAATCCAATCTGCGGCGAAGCCGGGTAGTTATATAATAAATAAATAAAACTTACCCGTTAACTATTGTGTGCATTCACAAATAATTATAATATTAAAATCAATAATAAATGCTTTGTCTCATTTTATACAATATGATACCACAAAGTGACTTTACATCAATTGAAGAAGTAATTATAAAATTAATCATAAAAATAAATTGTGAAAGAAAATGCTATATTTGTTGAACACTGGAAGTCTTTTCCAACTTATGCAACCAGTATGATGATTTCACAATTTCACTACATTTACTCACTGTCCAAATATTTGCTTAAAAATGATCAGAGACTATTACGAGATTATACCAAAAACAGAAACAAATATCTTTGAAATATATTCTTGTGAAATTGTAGCACGTTGCGAAATTCGTGAATGTTCATGGATTTGCAAATTGAATTTCGGGACTGCCCAAAATGGGGGAATCGCATTTTTTCCCATCGTTCAATGGATACTGAAGTTCAGGTGCATATAAAATATTGTAAACTATTTTGACGTGTCAATAAATATGATTTCATGTGTAATTTAGAACGAGTGCTAAAATGTCCTGCATTCTGGTTAATTAGGTTTTACTGTGTGAATGTGATTTAATTAGATATTTACACACGAAAGAGTAAGTAATTAACTGAACGCACTCGATTGAAAATATTAATAACATTTGGAAAATTTATGTTTTGAGTTTCTGTGAAACAAGGAAATATTTCAAGTTGCAAGTGATCCGAAAAAAAAAAATTTTTGATAACTTGTGACATAAAAGAGGACTAAAAAGAATAAATAGAATAATGGTTAATACCTTACATACTAAATACGATGCATTATTGACTAAAATTATTATAAACTCAATCGTAATAGGTTTTAAATAACTAATTCAACATAATTTCGGATAACTCACCAGAATTTTTATCAGGCAAATAAACATTAAAAAATGTCTTAAAAGATGCATAATCACTTTGTGGCGCCATGATTAATAATTTAATAAGAATTAATTTGTTCAAACCACTGTTTTTAATATATTAAAAATCTGCATGTTTCAGAAGCTCCCTTCATCGGGATAAACAATATACATTTTTTTTATATTTAAACAATATAAATATATTAATATTGTTTATCCTAATGAGAGGATCTTTGCTTCTAAAACACGTAGATATTTATACATTAAAAACAGTGGTTTAAATGAAGCTATTCTAATTATTTTTTAAATGAAAATAAATCATTAATTTATTTTAATAACTTATTAAAGTTTATGGATTTCATTGCAATATTTAATCATTGAAGAAGATAATATTAACAAATCATAAATGAAACATGAAACCGAAAAAAAAACCAAAGGAAAAAAAGGTATCAGTCGCATCTGGCAATCGAACCCAGAACCTCTGTCTTATCGAGATAACCGCTCTACCGACTGAACTAATGAGTTCACTTTGCGCCATCTTCATCATGCCTCAAATTGATTTAAAATGGAGGATAATATTGACAAGTCTTTAACTGTTTTCGAAAAAAAAAACACTTGGCTTTGAGTCCTTGCTGGCTATAATTATTTTGTTGGTAAATTTTAAATGTGCAACATTTGAGTGCAGTAATAAAAAGTTGGAACGCGAATTAAATTATAACAAATCCAAGGGTTTGGTTCTGAAAACGTCTTAGGTCTTAATATGGGCTGCCCCCATCGTAATAAAAGTCTTTATTTCGATTTTAAACGCCGTTTCTTTCATTCTCTGAGGTAACAAGAATGCTAAAAGTTTTCCCAGTAAGCTCGAAATATTAGATTTACTGAAAAGAGTAGTCATTTGTGTTCAATATGTTCAATATGACAAGCGACATTTGAAGTTTTTTAAATGATATAGCAATTAGTATTTAATTTCGTGACGCAACGATTCATTACGGTCTGTCGCGCCACGACCACAATTGTAATCACTCAACGGTCATTGCATGCAGTAGCATAATTTGATGGTTGCACCGATTGCAATCCATGCACAAAGGTAGTTGTAATAATTTGCGGTTTTACCGCACGGGCTAACGAACCGCGTGAGGTAAACCGCGCTTCAGCTTTCATCTGCCGATCGACTTTTTCAACCGAAGCATTCACGCCATTTTAGATTAATCCGCGTGTCGAAAACGGAAAAAAGGAACAGAAAGCGGATGCAAATTGGAGGCATGTGACATTTGTCAGGTGTTACAGGATTTTCCGTAGAATATTAATGAATTTTCTGAAAACGGTTTGTTCAATTATAAAAAATAAAAAAACACCACGATCAGCACAACGTTTTAATTCCTCTTTAGTGATATGATTTTAATTAGGCTAGATGAATTACTTATATTATTGACCTTTCTATATACGTGTAGTACGTACCAGTTAATGCGAATAAAAACATTTTAACCGTAACAGTCTAAAATTTAAAAAATGCGTCATTCTTATTTTCAGTACATAAAAATAATTTATGCCGCCGTTCTTAAAACGGTTGGTGGTGTAATTTTTAGCATGGTCGCCGTCCAAACAGTTGGTCGTAGGATCGATTCTCGGCCTTGGCAATATTTTGAAAGAATTTTTATATAAAAAAAATTATTTTATTTTGAAAAGCACAAATTTGAAAGGTATTTAAATTTTTTTTTTTATAATTGCTGTTTTGCTCTTAATAAACCCAAGATTTAAGTTTTAAAAATTAGGCTTTTCAAATTTTATATTATGTCCGAAAAGTAGGGTGGTAACTTTTAGCTTCACATTAGCTGGTTTGAAAATAATTTAACAAAAGCTCTATAAAAATAACATATTATTACTCTGCTAACAAACTACAGGCATTCTCATTACACTAACTATGAGAAACCCTACATTATCACAATCAATTTCGCCACCCTAGCACATTAATCCCACGGGTGAAAATTGCTCCGTCCGCTCAGTCCGCCCGCACCAGGGACTAACTAGTAACAATGCGGGCAACTTGCCTGGAACTGAAGGGCGGGTACCTAGGCGGCCTGACAGGTGAACGCACAAATACCCTGCTACGCTAGTTTTTAAATAAATTTATCATGTTGTACGATTAAAATGTTCTAAGATTGATCGATAATTATTTTTTTGTTGATGGTTATTGTTCTGATATGTAGATTCACCTAACATGCGGTCTGACATTTAATAGTAGACGCAAATTAAGTGGCGATGCGATAGTTTAAAAGGTTTTAAATGGTAACATAAATATGGATCATAGGAAAATGAATTTAAGTTTTAAAAATCACAATGGTGTAAGCGCACATTTTTTATTTTAACCAAATGGTGTTCTGAAATTAGTTGTACTCTCCGATTCTACATCATATTCCAAGAAAATTTTATCTTAACACTTTTTAATTTTTTAACGCTTTTCAAGGAAAAAAATTACATGGAAAGGCATTTTTTTTTGTATTTCAGTAATTTATGTATTAAAATAACCAATTATTATATATTTCTATTTTTGATACTGATACATGGTGGAATTCCATCATTGTTTTATTCATCATGTGTGTTATTATATCATAACAAATATTATATATTAAATTAAGATAAAACAAAACCTGATTAACGGACGAAAATCACAAAATTAAAAAATCGTATTAAATTGTTCCTTTTGAACGTTGATGTTTATTTAAAACGAACTGTCAAACTCAAATGTGAATAAATTTGAATGCGAAGATCAAATTTCATAGACAGAGTGAGTAGCTTGGTGTTATGACATCGCGTCTGGGTCCCACTAAGGCATCGCGAGTTCAATCCCTCGGCTGGCTAAGTCCTCCATCATGACACAAGCAGCATCTTCCGCTTACTATGTAGTAGGAGATTTACAATTGTTGTCAAGTTATTAGTAACTCGGGAATTTTTGTCTTTCTTTAAAAAAAATAAAGTTCCATTCGAAGAAATTTGTAGAATATTATAAGTGCAGTAACTTCGGAAGTGATTCTAGATGATATACATTCGTAGTATAATTTACATTCTTGTGCCGAATTGGAGTGTTCATTCTTTTATAGGTTTAGGCGTGTAACTGATTTCGAAATATTATTTCAATGTTATCAAACAATTAATTTTCATTTTAACAAAAAATATTTCATTTTAAATAAGACTAAAAAAATACCGGGTGAAATTATGTGACAGGGTCGAAAGATATAAATATTACTGAAATTCAGAAAGGATTAAATAAAATAATTTATACCAGACTCTTCTAAAATTACAAGGCTCATATAATTTTGGGACGTGACTGCAAAACGTGCGTGGAAACAAGTTATTTAATCATTTTTGTTATAATTTTATAATATTTGGAAAATAGTTATTAAAGGTAAAAATACATATTCTCACAGAAGAGGTTTCTTTTAAAATAGCTTTATGAAATATATTTTTCGTTTCAGGCTTAAAAAATAATTGTAAATATTTTAAAAGGGTCGTAATTTTATATTGGTTTTTATTTAGGTTTAATTGATTAATTATACAGGGTGTCCGGCTATAAAGTGCAGTAATTTAGGAAGGTTATTCTATAAGATAGTACAAGTAAAAAAATCAAATAACGTTAACGAAAATCCATCATTTTTTCCCTTACACACAATTAAATATTTTAAACTGGAATTTACCTTAAAACGTCGTCATCATGTAGAATCACCCACCGAAGTTACAGAAATTTACCCCCGTACACCTTGTAAATTGTTAAGGTAATATAAAATCGATAACAATATTACATTTATGTAAATAATCTTCAAATGAGATCGCAATTTTTCACGGAATTCCCTTTATCGGCTTTATTATATTCTCCCAGGCAAATTATGAACACATATCATATAAAAATGAAATAAACGTCGAACATCGACTACTATCAAAAAATCACCAAAATGATCAATAAACGTTAGCCGGTCAGTCTCTTCTGATAGTCTTTTTGTTGTTGTAATATTTTCATATAATTGAAATTATTGCGAAATAATTCAAATGCTTTTAAAAAAGTTCGCGATAACCGGAACATTATACCTTATTTATATAATTTTATTCAATCAAGAAAGTATCCCCCTTTTGGTCACCATAATAAGATTTTAATCCCAATTAAATTAAATTGGCTAACCAAACTGCCAAGATGTTCCGAGGGAAGCGAAGGACATAAAATTATCACCCATTTTGCCTGTTTTTACTTTCTTCTTCCAAATAATTTACCCGATAGCCCATTCAGTAAACGAGGGAAAAAAAAGTATCAACGGCAATTTGAAAACGTAATCGGAACATTACGGCTTCAGCTTTTATGAAATTATTTGTATTTTGAAGGTATTAGTTCGATGCGTTAGTTTTTTATGTTTTACATTAGCCAAGGCGCACACGAGCGATTTGTGTCTCGGCGACAGTTAGGAGACTTTTTCAAAATACATACAAGTTTAAAAAAAACGTTGCCCTAATATCGTATCTCCCCGGTTATGTAACACAATATACTGCAGTGGATTGTGATGCAGCGACGTATATCAATTGAACGAGAAGGATGTAGAATAACCACCGAACAACCAAGAGATGCTTTTATAATGCTATCACTTCTATGAAGTTCTCGCGATAAATGATAGAAATGGTTCTAGAGGTAACCTATTATTTAACCATTCGGTTAAACTCAAACAGAGGAACCCTGATTTTTTTGTACTGGACTTTTAAACTTAGTTCTACTACTCTCTTTTATTTAGCCAAATAATTAACAGAAACGTTAAACAAATTAAAAAGTTCAAAGCATGTGCTGTAAAACTATAACATTAAAACAAAATCAGGTATGAAAAAATCAGAGCACTATTAATTGCCTTGGGATCCAAAAACGCTACGAACTCACCCAATTAACCAGCAATAATCATATTCAATTTTTAATTATTAATTATTTTTATTGAATATTAAAAACCTCATTGTAATATTTAATCATTGTAGCAGATTTGACTGAAATCTTTTTATTTTCTGTTGTTTTTTTTCCGTTTTCATATTTCATTTAGGTTACGTTAATATTATTTTCTTCAATGATTAAATATTAAAATGAGGTTTTTAAATCTCAATATAAATAATTAATAATTAAAAATTGAATATATCCCTTACACTTTTATAAAAAGTCAATAGATGTCTCATATAAATAAAAAAAAATCGGATATTAATCCGAGACACTGTCTAGTTTACAATTGTGTTCGTTAAGAACTTTGTAATCATCATAAAGGTAGCTGCCAATAATATGGGATTAAAAATGGAGAATAATATTTTAAAATCTTGAATTTGAGATATGAAATCGATGAAAATGACATAAATTGAACTGGTCTGGTTTTTATATTTCATTTAGGTAATGTTAATATTATGTTCTTCAATGATTAAATAATCATATTATTTGGAACGTTTAACTTATCTACCATATTTTTTAGTACTTGAAAATGCAAATGGTTGTGGTTGGCTTCTTTGAAACATGAAATGCTATCCGTTGATCTAATAATAATTAACATAAAAGTACTGACTAATGCGTTTAGATCTCATTTTAGGTGTAATCATTTTACCCTTTACCAAAAAGCGTAGCAAAACGATCATTTTTTTCATTCCGAAAACAGTTGTGGCATCGGATCCATGTCCGAACGCCTTAAAAAATATGTAGATATGAAAAACAAAGCAAAATAACACGACGTAATTAACGTGATATTTACAAGCGCTGTTCTACGTTATCGTCTCTAAATATAAATAATTATAATAAAAGTAGTAATTAGCAAAAACAATAATTGTAATATTCGCCACAGAACGAAGCAAAATAATATTTTTTTTACGTTCCAAAAATAATTGTATATCATATATTATAATAATGGATCAATGCCAGAATATTTCACAATTAAGTGTGTAGATATGGCAAACAAAACAAAACAACACGGTGTAATCAATGTAACATCTACAAGCGTTGTTCTACGTAATCATCCCCTAATAATTTCAGTAGTAATATAACGACATATTAAGTGATTATGCCAAAGAGCAAAGCAAATCAACTATTTTTTTAACCGACTAATACCTTTTTATTTTCTGTGTCTTTTTCGGTTTCATGTTTCATTTGAAATTTGTTAATATTATCTTCTTCCATGATTAAATACCACAACAGGTTTATAAACTTTAATAAGTTAATACAATAATTTGAACATTTTGAACAATAAAAAACAGTCTTAGTGTTATAAATGGATCCATGTCATAACATTCTAACAAATATGTAGATACGACGAACAAAGCAGAACAACACGATGCAATCAACGTGACATGTACAAGCGTTGTTCTACGTTATCATCCCCAAATATAACAAATATTAATAATAGTAATATAACGACAGGTCGTGTGTTGTTATCGGGACATTGATGAATAGGAGCGGCGATGTTTTGCACCGCTATGCGCCGGGGGAATAGCTAGTATAGCCGGCCTCTGTTTAGTTATGGAAACGTGTCCCTAACTTGATAAGGGGCTTGTAAAGGGTGTCACGATTCCGCCTGGATGGGCAATACCGATGACGCAAGAACTAAATCGTAACAAGTGTATTGTTACCGCACCTTATTAATTTTTCACTTTTTTTGAACAGATTCAACTGTAACAATAATTTCAGGACTGAGTCATTCAAACATTCATTGGTACCTAGACTCCACACAGTAGGTATTACATATTCAGATATAGTAGACATTTTCAACTGCTCGGAATACAAATACAAAAAAACGATTATTGCATACATCCTCAATAATTATTATTATCTAGACACATATGTAACAGTGAATATGAGGTATGTTTTGATTATTCGCTGTGGAACTTAATACTTAGAATGGTACTTACACTACGTTATTCCTGTATTTGTTTGATATATTATCTATGAACCTACTGTGATGTATTTTGCACCTGTTTATTATAACTAACTTTATATGGAAAAGCCCATATAGCGCGTATATTATACAATAAATAAATATATATATAAAAAATAAAAAAAAAATTGGTAGTGCCAAGAGGAATGAGATGGGAAATAGAAATATTATGTTGTATCCGGCTTTTCATATTTTCATATCTAGCCACCAAACTTATTTTGTTGAGAAGGTGGTGGATACAATGTGCTTTTTAATTATTTTTATTAATGTATTTTGATTCGTAAGAGTTTGTCGCAGTTTTTTTTTTAAATATTTTGCATACACCAGACTAGGCAAAATTGGTTTTTTATACAGTGCAATAAAAAGAGCATGAAAATAAAACATTCATACAAATGTGACGTAGATTTCCCGCTTGCACCACTAGTTTTCGGACGCCGTGTATACTCGTATACACTAAAGAAAATAACATTGTCTTGTTTAGTATTCATGGATGTACTAGAATAGATGTGCTAGAAAACAAAGATAATGATGCAATGCCAAGGTAAATTGGTAAGATCTGATATTTATGTCAAATTAATACAAAACAATAGTTTAAGTGCAAAGTATAAATATATATATAAGATTGAAATGGGAAAATCAAAGGCAATAATTTTAGACGAAGCAAAAAAAAATCAAACCGATAACAATAGAGAATATGAATTCATAGAGAATATCATAGATAATTCACCTTCGGATATGTAAAGAAAAATATATTAATAATATTGGAATACAAGACCGTTTCTAACGGTAGAGGTGCATATTTATCATGTTCTTTAAAGAAAATTTTCTTCTTTTCCTTTATTAAAGATTCATGCTATAAATATGAAATAAAAATTGCCACCCTATTAGAAATATTTAAAAAAAATCTATTTCTATGTTTTAATTTATATTTGCAAAATACTTAAAATAATTAAAATCTTAGCGGATTAAATTAGGTAAATATTAACACAGCATTACATGCTCGTATTAGATTCGTATGAATATGATTTCTTCGAGTATAATTATATCCCCTGTAAAGCGCGTTAATTTAATCTTTTTACCAAAAAACAAGCAATATCTAATACCAATTTTTATATATTATGATGGTGTTAATTATTTTAATTATTTTTATAAACAATAATTATTAGCCTGAAACACTCATCCAAATTGAAAAAAACCTTCCGAGAAAAGATAAATGTCGCCGACAGGACTCGAACCTGCACCCTTCCGATAAGCCGACGTAGCTCAACGGTAGAGCATCTGACCGGCAATCAGAAGGGTGCAGTTTGGATGAGTGTTTCAGGCAAATAATTATTGTTTATAAAAATAATTGTTACCCTTTGCGCTATGCACAAAAATCTTGTCTTAAAAACTTTAGTTTATCATTTGGAACAATTTATTATCGTATTCTAGAATTTTTTTCATTATCTTTGAAATTTATTTATAATCGGTAAACTGTTATAAACTGTTATTAAAAAATACTTTGATAGTATTATTGCATCCTTTACAGTTTCATATTATATAGAAAATATCGTATATCAGTATCAGGACCTTCCTAAACATATAAAGGGTTATCAGATACATATGTTCGAATACATGGATTTCTATTCAGTTTCTGTAACACACGTCACATTATTTTACAATACTATCTTCACTGCATGGAGCTCTTCGAAAACGAGGTGATAAAGAAATTTCAAATATTTGTACGTTTAAATGCGATGAATTTCTTCGAAAATATGATTTATTTATTCATTCGTCTACAAAGGCTTTCGAATAAGGCACATGGAAAATAAAATCATAAGTATACAGAAAAATTATTTAGGAAAATATTATAGGAGGAAGTAAGTTCTAAAAGTAGGTGAAAACTACGTACCTATATGAGTATTTAAATAAAACTGAAACGTTACCAACTGAAATTGTATGTATTTATAGTGAGAATAAAAAAAATACCGGTAGAAATTTACTGAGGGAGATTGTACAGGACGCTGTCATATCTGGAGTTACGCGTTGAGAGTGAGGAGTGCAAATAGCCGTACGAACTATAAAGAGTCTAGAAGAAATATCGATTCATATACGGTGCCTGTGGAAATAGGAGATATCGCCAAATACTCAATGATTAACTGGTGAACTTTATAAGTAATTACATTTAAAGGGGCGGTAGATAATCTCAGCATCGCCTCGGTGAAAGACCGCCATTCAGAGCAAAAACGTTGGTTTAATGGTTTTTGCTGTGTTTGGTGAATAGATCTGAATAGCCAGGTACTTCCGAATTTTCCTTTTTAAGATCTCCCTTTCTTCCATATTCTTATCAGCCTCACAGGATAACAGAATTAGGGATGCGATAGTTCCAGTGATTCCAGACAGATTGAAGCAGTTGGAACTCTTGCGCGATATTCACATGAAAAAAAGAAGGAAGTTAAACATAAGGGCACAGTGGGTTTATTATAATCCGAGTTATTATGATGGTTTTGATTACCGTCTTCGTATTAAATCATGCATTTTTTTGTAGTTTTTAAATTTGATAACTTTTATTATCTATTTATAAAGCAATCGCTCAGTGGCTTGACATTATAATTTAAATCAATTTATTTTATATCTATTTATTCATTGTCGCATGCACATAAATATCGATAATGCATAAATATAAATAAAACAAAGTAGCTTAAAAATAACAACAAAAAATAAAAATCATTTAAATTATTATTATTTAATTTAAAAAAACTTTTTCATAAAAAAAAATCTGCTAGGTTATTACTTTATTTTTTAAATTTCTTTATATTGACTGATACCTGATAGTTATTATTAAATTTAAAGACATACATTATTATGGAATTAAAAAAAAATTATTAACAAATTTATTTATGCACGTTTTTTTATTATTATTTGTAACACAATTATAAAAAAAAACTAAAGTACTTTCAAAACCTAAAAACATTACTAAAATTAAATATATATATACATATATAATGGAGTTCTACGAATTAAACACATTATGAATATTTAATTTAATTAATATATTGATTACTGTATTCTGCGAGTGATTTATTATGAGTTTTCTGTTTGTAATTAATAAATATACGAAAATAATTTATTAATTTAAAACTACCAAATACAGTTTCACCTCAATTACTTGCGCTTTGAGTATAATAGAGAAAAAGTTTGTTTGTAGCATCGCTTTTAAAACACGTAGCAAAATAAGTTAAAGTGTATCGCAAAAAGTTACACAAGCAAAGTTAGATAAAAAACTCGTCATGGTTTTTATAAAGCTATCAACTTAATTTGCAAAGCACCAGAAAAACTGTTTTGTATGTTTTACAATAGTCCAAGTTACAATTAGTGTAAAGAAACATTTTTAAATGAAAATCATTAGTTTTAACGAATCTGCCATTAAAATTTATTAAATTGCTGAACATGACGGTGTCATTTATGCTATAATGTCATCACAATGAACGAATTAGAATTTTATAAATATTCTTATTAAAACACCTCCTACTAATTAAATCTTACATGATGTAAATATTTCCAGAGAGGCGATCTATTGATACCAATGAACAGAAAATCGATAGAAGTGTGTTCTAAACTGATTTGAAAGAAAACTGATAAGACCAATTTACATACGGCTTGACATTTAATTGAAGATATTTATTATGCCATTACTATGACAATAGCAAGGTCCGTGATATTTTGTTATTGATTGTCAAACGTTCCCATTAAGCTATAAATATGTTACTTAACTATGATAACCTGCTATGACTATGACTCGAACCTGCACCCTTCTGATAAGCCGACGTAGCTCAACGGTAGAGCATCTGACCGGCAATCAGAAGGGTGCAGGTTCGAGTCCTGTCGGCGACATTTATCTTTTCTCGGAAGGTTTTTTTCAATAATACAACATCTTTTCAGACTTTGACGTTTTCCTTTTATATTCATGTCAATTTAGTAAAATTAAATCGCAAGGTAATTCTCTACCCCTTTAGTAACGTATTTTATTTAGTAATTGGATTTTATGTTATATATGTAAACACATATTTTTATTTACTGTTTATAAGAAAAAGGATAACTTATTTTTATTGTGTTCTTTTTCATTTCAATTTCACTTGAAAATTCCCTTTTGATCTCTCTTTGTATTCTAACATTTACAAATTATCGAATTTTTATTTTATTTTTATAGAGCGGTGGCTTCACTGGTTGATGTAACAAAGCAATAAGTTATTCGGTTAAAATGTATTGTATTATAAGTATACGTTTTCCCAAATAATAATAAAAAAATGCATTAAACGGTGATAAATACTGATCACGCTATTTACTTTTTCAATTTGTGTACAATTAATAAGACAATACAGCATAATTCTGTGCTGTAAAAAATTTTGAGTAAATTTTAACGTTCTTATTTTATTTATAATTTTTGTTTGGGAATTTGATTTTTTTAAATTTTTTTATTTAAGATCTAATACATGGTTATTTCTATACAGAAATTTCAGAAATACACAGAAAATCACATTTACATGTAATTTTCTACCTAGAAAAACGTTAAATAATAATAAAAAATTTAACGTTAAATTAACGTCTATGAATATGATGCAGAATCACCCCTTTTCGTACAAAAATTACAAAATATGCACTTGTACTTGGATGCTTTTTAAACTTACTTTGGTTTTCCTATAAGCCATATTTGTGTTAAAACCTTTTAAACGATCGGAGCGCGTTCAATTTTTGTCTACTTTAAAATTTCAGACTATACTTTTGTCTTTGCGACTGCTGGACCCCAGACATTCGTTATCTCTTAAGGAAATTCGGAAATAATTTCCATGTTTGAAAATGTATGACCAATTAACTTACTTCTGACACAGACATGCCCACAGCATACTTCCGCCGGTGTTTCTCAATGATCGGTACTATGTAACGTTTAACGTTATGTGTAATTTATTACATATTGTTTATACGTAAGGGTATTTCTAGTAAATCAATGTACTTACCGATAATTAAAAAAAAATAAAACATGTGGTTTAACGACTTACGAACATGCCGCCCCTAACAAATGCTTGTTTCATCTTTTGTATTCAACATATTTTATCCTTTATTAACCGTAAGTTTCTCATAAAATTGCCTTTCTCATTACATTTTACACTATCTGCGTACGTATTGTAAAAATTTTAGTAATTTTTCATTTGTAAATGATTAAAACAAGCATTCGATGAGAGAGCTACGACTTTCCCAACCAGACCAGCAATTCGTAAAATAATATTTTAAGTAAGTACATATTGCATCCGTATATCAAAGCTTTCTACGTGTAAGCTGAAACGCACTCTCATTAAATCTCAAAATATCGTTCCGTAGAATCAATAAACAAACATTTCACGGATATTTTTCTTTCACGGAGCAGATGGTTTCCTTAGTAAGAAATAATATGCCCAACCTTTACTTTAAAATAATCATTGTGCTTTTGCGTGGAAATTATTTATTACTAAAAATAATGAGTTGGTAATATATCACGGAAAAGGTTTTCATCAGTTTATTCATTATCTAAATTCTCTTAACGATATATTTGTTTATATGTGGATTCGTGATGAAGATTCTCCAAATTTGTATACGATTATGCTTTCTTTTTAACAGATTGGTCGACATCGGAGGTTGCCATCACAATACTGACATTACAAAAGCGACCGTCGATATTTCCAACGAACTCTTCGAATGACTGCGGCCTCTTTCACAGAAATCTTAATTTTTGATTTGAGGTCAAAATGCTCAACTAAACCTAATGATATATTTTTTTTGATTAACGGTTAAGTAAATATATAGTACGCATGAGAAGTATTTGATTTATTTTTGTTTTAAATTATGATATATAGGCCATTAAAGGAATTATTTTTTCGCAATTTTAGAGGCATTTGTACGAAATATTTTCGGGTCTGACGGTGATTCAAAAAAAAAATTAGCCCATCTTCTTTGAAAATATAATGAAATATAAAAAAAAAATTAAATAAGCAATGGTGGACTTTAAATTAAATTAAAAACGACCAATTTACGTTGGAACAAAATCTTGCCGTAGACAATTTAAAATATCAACCCGAAAAACCTTTTTTTAATGTTTTGTTTTTATACTTTTATTTACGTAATCATATTTACATACCAAATATGATGATTTTTTTTTAAATATACTATAATCCCGCAAATAACTTTCTATGTTGCTTCTAAAATTATGAAAAATGATTTTTTCCATGGCACGTACTTATAATTTAAAACAAAAATAAATAATATACTTCTCATCCCTACTAGACATTTACTAAACCTTTAATTAAAAAAAATGTATCATTCATATGTACGATATATTTTTGATGGGTATTTTGGAAGCAAATCCAAAATTAAGTTGTGTATGAAACAGGCAGCGCAGCCGTTTCTCTTAAAATGCAGTATTACAAATTCATGTAGACCATTTAAATTTAACAATTTCCATAAAAATAAGTAACCGATTAAGATCAAGTGTCAACTTAGAAATCCTTAAATTTAAAACTAATGTTTCTCAACCCCATTACGCCTATCAAGTAATAATTTATTTTAATGCCTTTCCGTATAAAAATAAAACTAAATATAATATAAAAAAAATATAAAAATAAAACTAAATATTAGCTAGCTAAACAGTAAACATAAGTTGTAATTTCTTTAAATAGATTTTACTACACTTGTATGTACCTATATTCGTAATAAAAAAAACGTATCATCCCGAAATATTAGATCAACCCTCGAAATGTTAATAAATAATAATTCGTCTATTATTTTTTTTTCTTCATATAAATAAATACATATTTTTTTAAATAGGTAGAAAGGGACGGAATATTTATAAAACAAGTAGTATGGTCTGCCGCTGTGCCTCGCCAAGAAAGAGACTGGCTCTTGTGCCTGGTGTGGGATTTATAATTCGCATATTTCAACTGTTTTGGTTATTATGTTTTCGTTATATGGTATTTAAGAAAATTTATGAGTAGATTAAATAATAGCACATGTGTGATTAGAAGTTGTATTAAAAAAAACTATACGTATTGGAGAGTCAAATAGCTATGTTTTAGTACAAGTACAGTTTTTCGCTTTAATTTTTTAATGTCATTTATATATTTTCAATTTTTTTTAATTGTCATGAAAATACATTGTTTTGCATTTCTTTAATATTAAATTTTGATGGTGTATTATTAATAAATGAGTTTAAAAGATATCGATGGTATGTTCTTGGCGGATGTGTTTAATTGAGGCTTTTTGTAGATATCTTCTACGTTTGGTACTTTGAATGTTGCAGAAAGCGTTTTTGTTTAGAATGTGGAGTGTTTTTTTAAAGATAGCGTTGATAATTAATCTCCTTTGGCCGAGTTAAGTAAGTTATCGTATGATCCTCCCTTATCAATAGTTCCGTACTGTACTAATGAGTGGACTAATGGGTAATATACCCCTATTGAATATTTTTGTCTGCGCTTATTGTTGAATTCTATTATTATGCACAAAAACCTTAATTTTAAGTACTTCTTATATATTTATTCCCTAATATTATGATTGTATTGGCTGGGAGCCTCGGAAATATTAAATTTTAGTTCCGCTTGTGAAGACCCTGAAATTCGTAATTAGTCATTATGCGTAAACGCCATAAATTCTCTGGCGATGAGTTCTTCAAGGAATTTAATATCGTGGATGTTTGTCAAAACTCCATAAAAATGTTATTATTCACGTAAGCAAAAAACCCAGTAAATATTTAAAGAGTCGATCATAAGTATTTTTAAAAACATATTATTTTATTTTTTATATGAATACCGCACAAGAGTCCCAAATGCTCCCAACCGTCTGGAGCCAGTGAGACTATGGCATCCCCAATTGGGGAATGTTGTGAGGCTGAGGGAGGGGAAGGAGAAGAGGAAGAGGAAGGTGAGGAAATACCTGGCTATTACTATTATTATACACCAAACACGGTTAAAAGCCATATCAAGCAACGTTTCAATTCTGAATGGTGGTCTTTCATCAGGGCGATACTGAGAGTATCTTCCACTCTGGGTAAAACATAATAGTAAAGCAGTACCCTCAGCAATAAAACAAATTTCAAGTCATAAATAACAAACAATTTTTTTTAATGAAGTGGGACTCACTCCTGACATCGATGCTATATATACCATAGGTTTAGTTTTAATTGTGCCAGTGTGACGATGCCTGTGATAGGGTGAAACCGGTCCGGTCGAAAATGAATAAGCGGATAAAGGTTACAAAGATTTTTAAAACAAAAAAAATAAATCAATTTTAATATTACCATTTGCTCAAATATCATATCATACTTCTATGCCCACGTCATATACCCCGTATATAGGATTATATGTGTATATGAATTATTACTGCCCAATTCAAAAGGGAGAATGATTTTATCTGATTTCTCTATCGACTTTGTTAACAAAAACTATTTGTAATTGGTTTCAGAACTATATGTATATTTAAATCTATTATACACATGTAGATTTGAAATGAATAATTTTTGGATGAGAGGATACACTCCAACTATATCCACCCTATTCTAGTGATACAGTACTTTAGGATATTCAGATTTTCGGTTCAATTTCCAACCTAAACAAATCAAATCTCTTAATAAAACAACGCTACTTTACAAGATAATTGGCTGGATGCCTTCTTCCCCTCCAGACCACCTGATTTATTCATGCGTGGAATCGTAAAACTGTCGTTAGAATTAAATCACTGAAAATGCAGGAAAATTTATTATTTAATAGTATATATGCACTCGAAACAAACCACAAACGTATGCAAAAACAAATTTTAGATTTTTTCTGACTTCAGTAAAATAATCTTATCAAATGGTTTTAACGTACAATTGTTAGAAGAATTATAATTTTAAGGCTTCATACTGACTTTTTTATTCGTTTTTCCACTGTTCATGTTTAAGTAAGAGACAAAAAATTAATGTGATTTCTTAATTGGTTAAAAAAAAAACAAAACGAATATTTTTATTAATTGAAAAACTAAAGCTTGTAAGACAAGATTTTTGTGCATAGCGCAAAGGGTAACAATTATTTTTATAAACAATAATTATTAGCCTGAAACACTCATCCAAATTGAAAAACCTTCCGAGAAAAGATAAATGTCGCCGACAGGACTCGAACCTGCACCCTTCTGATTGCCGGTCAGATGCTCTACCGTTGAGCTACGTCGGCTTATCGCAAACCCGCCAAGTTAATCAATATATACTAGTGTTTCATTCAATAATTACTGTTTTTTATTATTTTTCACCTGTAAACAACCAACTTTATTAGTATGAGAAGGCTTGTAACGGCTAAATCCCTCAATAGATGGCGTCGAGACAAATTATGTCTACATTTTATTGGTGAAAAATGCTTTGACTTGTCAAATATTTATTAATTGAAAAACTAAAGTTTGTAAGACAAGATTTTTGTGCATAGCGCAAAGGGTAACAATTATTTTTATAAACAATAATTATTAGCCTGAAACACTCATCCAAATTGAAAAAAACCTTCCGAGAAAAGATAAGATATTTTTAAATGTGTAATCATAGGGATTTACATAACGGCCAATTTTGGTCTCGTTTTGAAAGTATAAGAAGTCGAATAATTCCCTTTTAACGTTCTCAAAGTTCATTTTGTTATGTACTCAACGGATTAAATGATGGAAATCCTATAATATACCCTGATAAAAAGTTCAATCTTCTATAAAGTAAAAAGTTTGGAAGAGGGGATAAAATAATGTATGAGGCTATTAAAAACTTTAATATTTTCGGGAGATTTCCCAAGCCGAACTACTTTGTTTTGGGGATGTTTAAATAGACGATTTAAAAAGTTACCCAAATTTACTCAAGAAACAAGAGTCAAGAAATTTAATTTAAAAGCATTTTAACTTATTCAAATGGGTGTGCTTTTCTTTGTGGAACATTTACAGAAGTAACTTTACCCGTGTAAAATTAAATAATCATCTTAAATAAATTCAAAACGACTTTGTGGCACTATTTAAATTTAAATGATAATAAATTGATTATATAAATTAAAAATATACTTTGTATTTACCACGAGTCCTGCCGGCGACATTTATCTTTGCTCGGAAGGTTTTTTCAATTTGGATGAGTGTTTTAGATTAATAATTATTGTTTATAAAAATAATAATTGTTACCCTTTGCGCTATGCACAAAAATCTTGTCTTAAGTTTTTAAGAACTTTAGTTTATCAATTAATAAATATTTGACAAGTCAAAGCAATTTTCACCAATAAAATGTAGACATAATTTGTCTCGACGCCATCTATTTGAGGGATTTAGCCGTTACAAGCCTTTCTCATACTAATAAAGTTGGTTGTTTACAGGTGAAAATATAATAAAAACAGTAATTATTGAATGAACACTAGTATATATTGATTAACTTGGCGGGTTTGCGATAAGCCGACGTAGCTCAACGGTAGAGCATCTAACCGGACATTAGAAGGGTGCGGGTTCGAGTCCTGCCGGCGACATTTATCTTTGCTCGGAAGGTTTTTTCAATTTGGATGAGTGTTTAGATTAATAATTATTGTTTATAAAAATAATAATTGTTACCCTTTGCGCTATGCACAAAAATCTTGTCTTAAGTTTTTAAGAACTTTAGTTTATCAATTAATTAATTAAAGTGGTAAATACAAAGTATATTTTTAATTTATATAATTAATAATGATGCCACAAAGTTACCAAACATTTGAAGAAATGATAATAAATTGTTTAAAATAAAAGAAATAGAGAAAATGCTTTAATAAATTAACTAAAAAAATAATAATCACCACTGTATTCTGCATATTCCTGATGAGGAAAGCATTGCCTTCGAAAGATCTTGATACGTATATATTAGTAAAGTGGTGATTACAAAGAAATTTTTAATTCATTTATTAATAATTACGTCAAGTGAATATCAATATTTTTGCGAAATTAGAAAATATTTTCTTTGAACCACTATTTATATATTAAATAGTAGTTTGAATAAAATTTAACCCAATTATTCTATTTAAAATAACACCACAAAGTGACATTTATTAAAGAAACACATTATTTTCTTAAACCGCTATTTTAATAAAAAAAAATGTCTACATAAATGAATTAAAAATTACCTCACAGATATTAATATTAATTGTTCACCACTTAATTATTAACATACACAAATCAACACATTCGAAAGCGATTCTTTCTTCATCAGGAATATATAGAATACTAAAAAATAATAATGTCAAATATAGACAAATGTTAAACATTCAACTATTATTATTAATTATCATTATTCTATGTTTGTCAGTTGTCTATACTTGACATTATTATTTTTTAGAATTCTATACATTCCTGATGAAAGCATCGCTTTCGAAACATGTTGATATGTGTATATTAATAAAGTGGTGAACACAAAGTAACTTTTAATTAATTTATTAATAATGACCCCATAAAGTGAATACCAATCTTTTGAAGAAATTATAAATATCTATATGTTTCAAAACCAATGGTTTTTTCATCAGGATTCAACGCATACTTAAACAAATTCCGATGTACAAACACGTAGATATTTATTTATTAAAATAGTGGTTTAAACAAAATAATTTATTGTCGTAATACAAACATATAAATATGTTTTAAACCACTCGAAATTTCACTCGAACCACCGAGATTATCGAATTTCCGGTGCCTCTATTGAATCTTAAGTGTTCCGTGATCACGAAATCACGAAATGTTTAAATAACAATAATTTTTCAGAGTTTGCCAATCATCTCATTTTAACCGATCATGTTTTTAATAAAGATAATGGAGTACAAATTCTTCACCATAATTATAAAGTTAAAAACATAAATAATTTAGAAGCACTGGAAATTCTAAAATCCATAAATAATAATTCTAGAATATTGAATAACCAAGTAAATTTATCGTATAGTCCTCTTCTAGACATTTTTCCTATGAATCGCTTTGTTCTTCCAAAAAAACCCTGCCTACCCCTCTCCCTTTGGTCGGCTCCCCCTCTAACACCTAAATATTCATGTATATCTATCATTATTTTATATCGTAGTTTAGTTTTAATATATTCCTGACGAGGGAAGGGTACTTCCGAAACCGGTCGATTTAAAGTGATTTGAAACAAATATTTATACGTTTATATTATAATTATGACAAGCCAAAAATAAATAATTTTTACCAATATGTAATTTATTATCATTTAAATAATCTTAATTTTAATCTCACTTTATTCACCTGGAATTTTTATTGTTATTTTTTTAAAAGAATCTTTTTTTAAATTTTTTATATGAATACCCCACATGAGTTCCAACTGCTCCCAACCATGTGGAGTCAGTGAGACTATGGCATCCTCAATTGGGGAATGTTGTGAGGTTGAAGGTGTTGGGGAGGGGAAGGAGAAGATGGAGAGGAAGGTGGGGAATTACCTGGCTATTCAGACCTGGTCACCAAACACGGCTAAAAGCCATTTGAAGCAACGTTTCAATTCTGAATGGTGGTCTTTCACTAGGGCGATACTGAAAGTATCTTCCACTCTGGAACGTGCGCTAATATAGTACACATTATTTTTAAATGAATTAATTGTGAAACAGCACAAACTAATTAAATAAAATTTACTTGCGCACGCCGGGATTTGAACCCGCTACTTTCGGATTCGTAGTCGAGAGCCTTACCCCTCGACCATGGAGGCCGTCAAACTGTGATGAAAACAAGAAGTAAGCCTAGTTGTTAAATACGTACATATCTATAATATATTGTGAGGGCAATTTATATCTCAGTTGGAAATAACGTATTAAATTTATCTCCTTAATGAACGCCCATTATCAAGTGCAATTTTGAAAGCTTCCACGACCCGACGCTACGCGGCCCTTTCAATGAAAACGTTAACTAATTGCAGGCGCTGAAATAGGACCAGTTTGACCCAAATAACAATTTATTCGCCACGCCAACCGTTAGTCTATTCTCCATGCTGAAAAATACCCATTCGCATTCCATTCAAATCACTTACTACCACAACTCATTTTCTTTAAATTGTTCGTTCGGGGACCCATCGCTTCGCGAGGCACTTTGATTATGTCCGCCGTAACTCCAGGCGAGTTAGATAGTTAGGTTTGCTACTAACTTCCCAGTAAATAATGTGAAAAGCCTGAATATTTGCGCGGACTGTGACAAAGCGACCAATCCATTAATTTGAAAATATATTACTAGAAATAATTAATTAATACATTGCACGCATAGGCAGGTACTTAGCACTACAGTATTAAATCATAACTCACTATCCTAATAAATAAAATAAAACACGATTTCCATATTGATTTATGTTGTGGTGATTATCTGCAAAAGTTTTCACTTTGATTCCAGAAAAAAAGCAATTTCCTACGCGAAATTTGTTCAAATATTGTATTGAAATGACATTTTACTTACTTTTTGGGCCATCGGAAGTCAATTTAAACATTTAAAAGTCACTTGGTGTACATCATCTACCCCTACATCATTTCCCAACATTCAATTTCATTCTGGCTGAATGCTGTAGAGAACGCGATCTCTAAGACGAATGTATGATAAAACCATGTATGATGGTGCGAAAAATGTTGAGATTCGTAAAGAATGCAAGGCTGATGTATGCGTAATGAGCAAGATTAAAAAGGGACGCTTAGACGGTTCGGGCATGTAGAGCGAATAAAAGGAGTGTAAGGAGAATATATGACGCGAATGCGAATGGAAGAAGACGCCGGGGACGTCCACGGAAGACATGGTATGATCAAGTTAATCAAATACTTGAGTCGGGCCATGTCAGAAGTCGGAATAACAGAAGAGAATGTATGAGACGATGTATGCATGCGAATGAAGCAAGAAGTGTATGCCAAGATCGAGTTGTTTGGCGGTCCGTCCTCTCTGCCTACCCCTGCGGGAAATGGCGTGATGGTTAGTTAGTTTCATACTAATTACCAGCAAGTATTTAGATATATTGATCACAAAACTGCGCACGTGCCCCTTATATGGTACTTTTATCATGTTTCACCCAGTTTCACGCTCATACCGTTAAACTTAATGTTTTTCCTCATATTGTGTGAAAAATATCACCGTAAGGAATAAGAGAGGAATTGAATAAGAAATGTAGTTTGAGGTTTCATTACTTTTGACTTATTACAGTTAGGTATCGACCATATACGTATATGTTTTAACAACACATATTGATGTATTGTTAAAACTGGTAAAAAAAACTTTAACCTTTACCATAACTCTTAGAGTGAGCGTGAACCCTGCTGTAAAATTATCGTCGAAATCAATGTTTTACCCGCAATCATATTGAATAATATTATGCAAGTCACCATGACCCAACCCTTAAATATTCACTCTAGCTTCATCTGCACAAAGCACGAAGCTCTGCGGTGATCACTCTCCCGAAAACGAACCATTTCATTAATTGATCCCACTGAATTTTGCAAAGGAGTCTGTGGGAGAGATCTCTACTAATGGGCTGACCCTGGTGTCAGTTCCTCCGAAGACAAAGTGCGCGAGAGGAAGAATTCGGCGAATCGGAAATGCGGTAAGTGTTGGAAATGGAGTGGAAGAATTTTATGAATGTGGCAGGTGGAAGCTTTGGTATGAATTGCGTAAAATTTCTTCGTAAGCTTGTTTGAGTTTAATCTGTTAGTTGGGTAGGCGGGTTAATCCTGATATTTTACTTAGAAATAATAATATTGAATAACCAGTATTTAAAAAAAACTATTATTTTCGCACCCTTATCTACTATCTCTATTTGACAAGTCTCTTCTCCCATTTTCACCTGAACTTGGAACATTATTATTTTTTACTCTCTTTAAGTTGTTGTTGTGACGATCGCATATAATTTTAATTTTTTTGTTTTCTTGGGCATTAACTATGTAACAATTTGTTTTGAAGAGTTTTATGCATAATGTACATTCCTTAGTTACTTTTATTTATTTGCTGCCGGTTTCGACACATTCCATCCTTATAATTTTTTTTTTCGATAATCAAAACCAATATTTAATATACCTCGGGGGATAAAACATAAATAATATAAACTTTTTTAATAGATTTTTGTAAAGATGTACACTTTTATATAAATATGCAAAACGTGCGAAATAACAATAGATAATCTGTGAATTTTATGGTAATAGAGCAATCGAATCACAGATTCCAAAAGGCGCTAACATCGCCGTTTGTAAGAAGATGTGTGCATGCAGTGGGTCCAGCCCAGCGAAACTTACTTTGTAAATAATTCTCAAAGTTCGTGCAATTTTAAAATGACTGTGGTTAAGAAAGTTACTAGCAAATCTGCCCGTAGTGCTGTATTTTTTTCGAAAAATTAAAACTGAATTATTGATAAAAAAATAGTGAACTATTTAAAAACAATTATTTTTATAAACAATAATTATTAGCCTGAAACACTCATCCAAATTGAAAAAAATCTTTCCGAGGACGTAGCTCAACGGTAGAGCATCTGACCGGACATCAGAAGGGTGCAGGTTCGAGTCCTGTCGGCGACATTTATCTTTGCTCGGAAAGGTTTTTTTCAATTTGGATGAGTGTTTCAGGCTAATAATTATTGTTTATAAAAATAATTGTTACCCTTTGCGCTATGCACAAAAATCTTGTCTTACGTTTTTAAGAACTTTAGTTTATCAATTAATATTTAAAAACAGTTTATTTAAAAAAAAACTCGTGATAATACCCAGAAAAAAGCACGACCGTGTAAACATAAATTAACGAAATCATACATTGTGTTATATAAATTTAGGTATATATATTTTTTACTTCAGACTATATTCAAGTCAATGAGAATGTCTTAGATATGGATCCGAATCTCTATGAGTATATTTTAATATTAGGTAATTAAGATTCTATAGTCAATTGAAGTAAACCGAATATACTTATAATTAATTTGCGCCTGTACCTAACGAGTTTACTTCTAAAAAAGTGTTGATTTTCCGTTTGTCAGTCAACTCTATCTCATTAATATTCACTAGGTAATTTTAAGTATCAACTGTGAATTAATTATACAATCACACTTTCTCGGTTTCACGGTCGTCGGTTGATACTTCAAAATAACATGTTGCGCGCTCAGGTTGTCTCGCTTTAAACATTATTTGGTCCTATTGTTTGTAAATTATTTCAATACACGTATGATGTAAGAGTTTCATAACAATGTGTTCCTTATAATGTAGATAAAAAATTCTAGAACATTTCTGCCGTCTTCAAGACCTCGCGCAAGACGTAAAACCTACTGATATATACAACGTAATACAATTTGCAATAGACAATCTACCTCATGAAACAGACGAAGACTATAACACTACAGTGAACAAATCCAGATACACAACATGAAAGAGCTTGTAAACTCGGTCATCCAGACAAATCCGGGGAGCTGAACACTTCCTAAATACTAACAATTTCAGGGACCAAGAACTACTCGGAAAGTCTAAAAACAATGAACGGAAAATCCCTAGAAATCTTGGTAGAGTCTGACTTTTTATAGTAGACAAAAAATAGAGGCGCTTCAATCGTTTAAAAGGTTTTAAATTTCAACACCAATATGGCCCATAGGAAGATGGGTATATGTTTAAATAAAATGTTTATAATTGTTTCGAAATGGTCATAAATCTACAAAAAAATATTGTTTAAATTCGGACGAAATTGATAATACATGACCAGTTATACTAATCCTTTCAACAGTATGTTTGTAAACAAATTATAAGTTGGACACGAGCTTCCTTGCTTAAATTTCTGCTTAACAACGTTGAAATACGAAGTAAATCATTTCCCGCGGGCGACTATGTACTTAATAAATAATTTTAAACAACGAGTAAAAAAAAATATATATATGTGGTCGGAAATATACGGTTTTCTGACAAACAATAAGAAACGTCAAAGATCTTGGTGTTGTCATTGTAAGGAACATTTTTAGTTCCAATTGGTTGAATGTCTAGAAGATTTTGCCAAGCTGTATACCGACTTGAAATAATACCGATGAGGTCAATATTTACATTAGACCTTTCGAATTCTAAATACCAAACAGGCCAATGAACTTGTTTACTTGTCCAAAAAAGAATTTCGACATATGAAAATGTTTGATTAATTTCACAAAAAGTAATAAAAATATAACATTACTTTGAGCACGCAGATACGCTCATGACAACTGACAAAAAATAAATAGATGTGTGATTTATTCCGATGTAGAGTAAAACGTCCAAATTAAATTATCATTTTCAGCTGAATTAAGATAAAATTTACTTTACTTCAGACGTGCAGGCACTCCCACTATACACTTCTATGGGTTTATCTATTCTGTGCCTAGAACCCATCGACCTCACCTAATTACACAGGTGATTTACAAGCGCCCGATTAACATTAATCGGGACGATTGGTAACACTTAACACTTCTTTGTATCCGGCTTTGAAGGGTAATTCCGAGAAGCAAACGATGTCACCCGCAATGCCACAAAAGGAATTAACTGTGACATGGTATCACACGAATATACCACAACTTTGATACATAGCTCATATGCATTCCATACGCCTGTCCAAAACGAAAAATATTGGGTAGCGCAAACACCACAGATAAACTTCATAATATATCTATATTTGCGCGCTTGAGGTGAACAGTAAAAAAAATGCGCAATATAAATTAACTGTCATAAATGATTCTACACGATAGAAATAATAAAAAAAAGGTAATCACTTTTTTAGATTAGATTTTTTTCCCATACAAAAGTCATGAGTCTAACGTGGCTCCCTCACGGGTCAGTATGAATTCAATAACAATCCCGCACCGCGCTAACCCGTGTACAAGCGACAATAGAAATAGATGGAACGGAGCGCTCACGGCATTACGCATTCTTACAGCTCCCGGTTAATGTTGATTTCATAGCGACCAGTGAGGGAGTCGCCTAAGGTCGAATTTACCTGATACGTGCGCCGGGAATGCAGAGTGGCTACGTCGCATAAATTTAATTTGTTTCCATAGAAACCCTACACAAATAATAACAAATCACGAGAGTTTTGACGCTTTAACAATTACTGCAAAAATAAAGATCTCTGAGGCGTATGTGTGGTACAGCTTGTTTGATCGTGTTAAAAATGTTAAGATCTGGAAATTAATGGTAGAAAAGGTCGGGGATGCCCGAGAAAGACTTGACACGATCAGGTGAATCAAATACTTGAGTCGGGTCATATCAAGAAACATAATAACGATAGAGTATATGTCGGACGATATATGATTGTAAATGAAACAAAAAGTGTACATAAAGACAGAGTTGTATGCTTGCATATATTATTTGTCTACCCCTGCCGTAACGGAGTGGTTCTTAGTTAGTTAGTTCACAAATTAAGTTTTTTTCCTTAAAATATTAGAATATCTAACGAAGCAGTTTTAATTTTTTGCTTGTGCTATGTAATGTACTCTCCCGAAGTTAACACATTTTTCCCCCGGACATCTTCTGGTATACATGCTAAACGTGTTAACAAAACTAAAAGCTGAACTACATTTAATGCATCTTTTTTAGACGTTTTTCTAATAGATGGTTTATAAATTATGTAATACACGATAGAAACATAGCATCGTCGTTGTAATGACTCAACCTCGTATCTATCAAAACATGTTTCCTCGTGAGATGAAAAAGGCTGTCTCTTTCCCTTATTTTTAACGTATTTTAAAGTTTCTTTTTTTTTAATTAATACTGATTCTGAAAATTGTTGCTAGAATCTTGTAGGCACGATAAAAAAAGGTAGCAGTCAAAAATATATGGGAATTAATTGGCAGTCCCTAGAAATCGAAGTATGATACCGATAAAAATGACGGGACCGATTGGGATAGCTGTAGCTCAATAGATTAGAGCGCAAGGTCCCAGATAGACCACGAGGTACTGGGTTCGAGTCCCGGCTCCTACTGTTACCCTTTTCTTTTCTGTGTCTTTTCGGTTTCATGTTTCATTTTTAGAGCTGTTAATATTATCTCATGATTAAAAATGAAAAGAATTGTCGAAAATAATTTAAAGTATAGAAAATAAATTGGTACGAATAAATGGTCTTGCCGAAAAAGCCTTTGCGAACTGGTTGCTTTGTCCTATAAAATCTTACGGACAGAGATTTTGCGGATTTTTGAAAGTAATCGCTCTTTATACAATAGGTTAAATACTCGTATATATATTTATATATATATATAATGAAGATCAACAACATTTTTAGTTTTTGAAATCTTACATTTGCTATTAATTGTTTTTGTGTTTAATTCGTAGAACTCCATTAATTTTTTTATTTAATGTAAATCAAATTTGATGATGTTATTATTAAGTTCTGCAATTATTTTTAGTTTTTATTATTGTGAAAGTTGTTTCGGCATTTAAGGCCATTTTCAAACTGCGATTAATCAACATTGTGACGATTTATATGATTTTATTTACTCCCACTCCATTCTAATTTGGACGGGTTTGTAAAAATAATGATTCATTATCGGTAGAACTGATTTAGTTAGAAAACAATTAAAACATTAATAGTGTGTTTCCTCGTATTTAACAGATAATGTTTTTTTTTAATTTTTTGTAGTAAATCTATTTCGAGGCACTGTCATATTTATTAAAACCTTATGTATGCGAATTCTTCGATTTTCAGAGGTACATTTACATAAGTGGTGAAAAAAAGTGACTTGTATATTGCCAATTTTTTTAATTAATATAATTTATTCAATTTTGTAATCAGATTATCGTTAATTCGAGGAAATGATTTTTAAGAGGCGTGAATTTAATTCGCGCTTCATGCTTTTTATGGATCCAAATTAGTCTAATATAATATTCTAGAAGATGAGTTTATGTTTCAATCTAAATTATTTTTTCTCTTTAAACTTAACAGATGGATAAGTGTTAATTATCGCTCAGCAATTGAATATTCCGATAATTCCGCGAAATCCTTTATCAAATATTATATAATATAGGTACGGCGAATCATTTTAGAGAGCGCGCGTTTGAATGAATTTATGCACACCGATAGAACTGGTTTGAACTAGTTTGGAACGATGATATTCGGATACTGGTTGCGTGGCGACGTTTGTCATAATCTTCGAATATTATCGTTTCTCTCGGTAAAGTCAAAAATAAAATCTGGTCGTATCAAACAATTAAAGAGCCAAACAAAGGAAGTTTCAATATAATCTTAAAATATAAATATAATTTTTTCGTATACTACGAATCGGAAAAAAAAAGTTTCTACCTGTGAGGGCATAAAAAAAAGACTTAAAATACTATATTTAGTTAGTTTATGGTTATAGTTAGTACAGTTAATGAAAATAAAAATAAAAAAAATCATCAAAACACCAAGTGTTAAAAAAGAAAATAACAATATTTTTTTGTCCATCCAGTACACCACTATACAAGCAAGAATAATCTTTTCATTTTGATTTACCTGCACCTACTCAAAAACGTTAATTTTGAATTTTTTTATGCGTTTATTGTAATCTGTTTACTTTTTGTATGATGGCCCTTTACAATTACGATTCTACTGTGATATTGGGATGGCGGAATAATAATCAATAGTTAATTACATAACCTAATGTATCATCTCGGATTACAGTTGATGCCGAAGATAGACTGGACAACTTGTATGCTCGTATATACATACATGTTTGTCCCTCTTTTATGCTGTCTCTCTCATACAAAACGTTAGTTGCAATATCGTTACATTTATAATGTGTTGTTATTTCACGTACTTTTTTTCACTCTTTACTACAAGATATCAATTTAATATGGATTGCGATTAATTAAAAAAAATGCATAAGTGTATAAAAATATGTCCTTTGATAAGGAGCGTTTTTTGTTGTTTGTTTTCAGTAAATGAAGTTTAGTAACCATATAATTTAGTCCTACCCTTATTTCGTTTCACATAAAACACGACCATGCAGCGGGGTGAGTTTACCATAGAAATTGTAATATGCAAATGATGGCGGTAACAAAAAATAAAGGGTGTTGTTTTATAATGTTAAAGTGGTTTCCCACGAAATGGTAAGCTCTGACAGTAACGTCATAATAAACAAAATGAGCCGTTTGGAGAATGTGCTGGTTCACGCTTCAGCTCTTCCGAGGAAAATGTGTTAAAATATCGTCTATGTATACGAGTTGGTTTCTCTGCTTATGATTTAAACCAGCTTTAACGTTTTCAGACCAGAATAAAACTGCCAGTGATAAAACTTATTTGATACTTGTAACACTTAGATATTTTTTTATTTTTCAAAACTTTAGAAGCTATTGCTACTTTCATTTGAAATAAAATTACGCCTCTAAGGGTGTATTTAACTTAAAATGACAAAATTATTGATCATTTTAAGTTAAATACGGGTATTAACACTCTTTAAAAAAAATAAGACTATGCTAATAAAAAAAGTTTAATTAATGTATACTCAAAACTAACATTAAAAACAATTTAAAGAGTGCGAAACTTCAGAATATACACAAAAATCACATTCCAAATATGCATATGACTACCGTCTGAACGAGAAGCTAAAATTCAATGAAAAAAATAATAAGCCAGTAATACCAGCAATTGTAACAAAACTAAAACGGCAATTTTTTATTTCCCCTAGAGTGGGACGATATAAAAAAAAATATTTTCAAATATACGCAGAGTACGAAGGTGTTAAGGCTGCTATATTAATTTTGATAACAGTTATAATATTTGCACGTATTGTATACTGTTTTCTGTACTAGAAATAACCCTATTTTGTGGAGATTAATTTTCAAGAAAAGGATTCAAATAGAAACTTTAGATTTAACAGAAAATATTTGTTGCAATATCAACTGTTACGGCAGATGAAACTTAAACAATGTGAATATAATATAGGTGAATATATATAGCTGGACATAGAGGGTATATTTTCATGGTGTTATTGTGAAGTTGCTCTACGAGTAGGTATAAGAAGGATATTAAAAATTTATATTAATGATATCAAAGATATTAACTTTTTCGTGCTATAATTGCATATTTTTCCCCTTTTTCTTATTTAACTTATAATTTTAATTAACTTACCTTTAACATCCATCTATTAATACAATTAGTATTTTTCTTCTAACAAAAAAAATAAATTATAGTAAACAAACAAAGTTATTGTATTTCATTTTATCTGGTTTTCTTTTACAATCTTATTGGTATTATACAGTTGTAACTTTGAAGTGGAAACTCGCTTAATTTGTAATGTTGTAAAGGTATAGATAGGGAATATAGATGTGTATGTGAGTGAATGTATATAAACAGGTATAAGAATTAAAAAAAAAATATTCCTTGAAAAAAGAAACTCAGAACATGTGTTCAGATGTACATATAATTTAATATTAAAAAAAATTATGTATGCACAAAAAAGATGTTTATAATCTTTGTACTTATTATTTCTGTGAGAATGTACGAGTATGTATAAAAAAAATAATTAATGAACAAAAAAAAAAATACATAAATGCTAAAGCTACACAAAGGCTTTATTTTCATATGCGATTCAGGCATTTTTTGCGTTTCATGTGTTATCTTATTCAGTTATTCATACAATGTATGTATGATTTATATGGGATGTATGGGACTACACTCTCACTACATAGCGAAATAAACACTTTAATTATCATCGAAGTACTAATGAGGGGATAGTAGTAAATGACAATACCGTCACAATCTCCACACTCAAGTGGAGATGGACGGAATAATAATGCTGGGCACGTAGCACGACTAGCAGAAAGATGACCATTGTAAATCCAATATCTCTAGTTAAGGTCCTTGGCTTTGAAAAAACTCACAGAATTCGCTCAAATATTATGAGATCAGCTAACCGATGAGAGCCGCAGAACTTCTGCAAAACTAAAGAGATTTAAGGCAGGTCTATGTCCAAAGCTGGCCGCCAGAAGTCTTACAAAGAGTAATAAAAAGAGGTTCTAATTAACGATTCGTATCCGCACTTGATCAAGAATCTACAAAAGAAGAAAAACAAATAAATAAAAGACATTTTCTTTGATGCCTATGCAGCTGCATCCCAAAGTATACGAGTATCTACAGCTATGATTTTAATCTAAGCAAGCACTACTACTTAGACTTGCGGAGTTGCACTCGCTAAAATCCCTAAATGAGATTTTCCAGAGCTGAGCGGAGCTGCCTGGGGGTGTTGGCGTATTGGGGTAGTGGGGTGGTGGGGTGGTGGAGTGCCGGGGTGCCGAGGAGGTCGGATCTGCTGGTAAAGTAGGCTGTGTGGCTCAAAGTAATTAAAGCCGTCTGACGCTGTTGCGAATTCTTAATCCTTTGGAGGTCTCTTGATTTTAATAATGTTAAGTGCGGGTTGATAGTGAGGTATAACAATGATTAGGGCCAGAAACATTTTTTTCTAAATCATTTGTTATACAGCATGAAAACCCACTATTATGTGCATAATTGTTCAACTACACGGACAATAGTCGGTATAAGAAAGCTTGGAAATGGAAATTCTTACTTTCCCAAGTTAATTAAAGTGTTAGTTTTATATTGTTAGATTTGATGCTTGCTTTTTAGATAGGTATTGTAAACTCCAATAAACTGGAGACCAGCGACGCATTCTGTTCGCGGCCGGGCTGGGGGAATGCTGTGCTAAGGGTATTTTTAAGGTGATCGAATAGTGAACCACGGTCGTGAAGGGACTTATGTTGTAGGGGAAAGGAAACATAAGAGCTTTTTCACAACCGAGATGTTAAGCATACAAGTAAGTTATAAAAACGACCAACATGAAAAGTCAACCATGTACCATGGCTGTGCACCGGCGGGAAGGGGTTCATCCGAGTTCTTCTGAGCGCATCCGTTTTAAATACGGATAAAACCAACACGGCATTCCCATCTGGCGTTTACGTTGCAATGATTACAATCCGTCGGTTAATTTATTTTACAAGAGGGGAATCTATTAAACGGATTGCCCGCTTCATAGCAGAGATGAGTTTGATAAATATGGTTATATCTGGCCATAGGGCTGCCTCTGATTTTTCGGAAAATTTTATTTTTTATGTAGGATGCTGGAAAATTTTGTTTTAATGCTACATAATGTGCGTACAATTATAAATCCACAATAGTTCGTAATAATAGTTCATATACAAGAAGTTGTAGCGTTTCTGCTATAAGCCATGTATGTCTCCATGTTTTTTCACTTAAAATATGGCCTCTTGTCATGAGAGAGTTAAGAAAACTAGAACTAACGAAACGTAGACTGAAAAAATCGTGCTAAGAAAATTGCAGGAAAATAGATCGGAGAATAAACAAATGGATTAGAAAGTGAACAAAACTAAATGATATCAACGAACAATGCAAAAATCAAATGTCACTCAGGCAAGACGCTTTGCTTGGAGGGAGGATAATCAATTAACTAATGCCATTGTTCTATAGTTGCTACCTTATAGAAACTATTAGGGTTCAAGGTCGCCTCAAATGTCGTTGGATCGATTAGACCAACAAGTTCAGCATAATCATATGGAGGCGCAAAGCCAGTACCTGAAAAGATCGGCAACAGCTTAGATCTACAACAAGCAATTAATCGATAATGATGATGATTTAAAAATTTGGTAATGAAGCGAAAAAGAATTACAACTGAAAAAGATTAACGTTAAAGAAATATAATGACGATTACTGATATTATTTCTCGGTAAGATAACATGGGCAAACAGTTACATCCGGCTTCGCCTGAGTTTACCGCCCCCTTTTCTTCATATTTTTTGGCATGTTATTGTTTTTATTTGTTTTATTTTTAGTGCAGAGTACATACATGCAATTGCTTAAAAATGCTTTGACTGTCTAACTAGAAAATTAGAAAAAACATACAATATAAAAGTTAATTGTCATGAACATAATTTGAACCAAACATTAAGCTAACATATTGCTGATTAAACATTCTATAAAAAATGTTCAGTTAATGCAAGGTTCCGAAGTTCCAATAGAGTTTGAGGCTATTGCCACGTTATAACCTTTAACCCTTTTTCTCTAGCGTTTGGAAATGTTTATAAATTGAATATAAATATCGTTTCAATTCTAGACGTGTCTTGATTTTAAAATAAGTAAAACATTTACGATACCTTTGGATGTAATTACGATTTGTCAACAAAGAACAAAAAACTAGCCACAGCAATATCTCTTACTTAAATGAAAAAAAACGTAACTTTATAGATTTTTTTTATGGATTTTATTTGAGCTGTCAAACGGCGAGATTTTAATGCAGGAGTTATCAACAGGGGTTCACTTAAGTATTTATATTGAAGGCACCATTTGTAAATTGTGTACGAAACTTCGACTGTACTGAAATCCAACAGTGAAAACTTTGGATGTTACTTAATGGAAAATGTATGCTTTTCTTGAAGGCGAAGTTTTGCAATCGATTGTATGTTTATCACGCGAATCGCGATTTTTAACGAAGAAAATTACAAAAAACAGATCTCGACTGAACGACTCGTATTGGAACATCATGAAAGAAAGGTCCTAAGATTAAATTTATTGAACAATTAGAAATTAATAAACGAACGAATGATCACATTATCAAAATAATACAACACATTTAAATAAATCAATTAAGAAAACATTGTCAGTTAAATACGAGGAAACACATTATAAATGTGAAAACCTCACATAATTCAGAATTTTAATTGTTTTCTAACTAAATCGGTTTTACCGTTAATAAATCATTATTCTTTTTAAAAGCCCGTCCACATTGAAAAGGAGTGGGAGTAAATAAAATCATATAAATAAGTCGTCACAATGTGGATTAACCACTGTTTGAAAATATTCTTAAACGCCGAAACAAATGACATTAATAAATTTGATTTACTTTAAATTAAAAAAAATAAACAAATTTAAAAAAAAAAAATATAAATCATCATACAGAACTGCGAATATTGACTACGATAACAAATATTACTCAAAATGCTCAAAGAACACGCTTATAATTCAAAAGTATTATAATTCGTTCCACTGTATATTTCAGGGGTGGCCACACCTTTTTTCCAGGAGAGAATAGATTATTTTATTTATTATTTTTTATTATAAAACATAGACAATACAATAATTTTTACAAAAAAGAGTAGTCATGCAAATCTGCTATATCCAGCTTATCCGCAGGTGTTACGATTTTTATTTTTTTTTACTGGTTGATAAAAAAAACTGTGTAGATCGACTGATATCGCTTGTAATTATATCATAAGGTAACAATAAAAACCGAATTAAAATCGAATATGTACATGTATTCTGAAAAATCATATTTAATAATAATACGAAAAATTATTTTAATAAGATAATTATGTATTCTACTAATAAAAAAGAGAAGAGAGGAGAATCACGAATTTTAAGAGATGGAACGTCGAGTAGTTTTGTCTCGTTTGAACAAGAAATAGTATAATATATAGGTCCGCTATCGACCGAAAATACCTTCGTTATCGACCAGTAGATCGCGATCGGTTCGCTGGCCATTCCTCATATATTTAATAAATAAATTCCATGGCATGATGTCAAATAAAAATGACTGGCATGCATTATTTTTGTAATGACTTCAAATACATATTATTTATCCTATTTTCCTTCGTTTAATTGTTTGTTTATCATATTAATTACCATTACTGGACAGGGTTAAGGAAATGAGAATCAATAAAGAATTTTTTTAAGCGTAATTAGGTTAGGTTATATAATGTTGGGTTAGATTAGTACCTGCCACTTTCTGTCCAATTTCAAAATCTTCCCCCACCACAAAACTGTTGGGAACGCCTGCCCGGTGGAACGGGGAGAGATTATAATACTAAAAATAGATTTCGCTCCAACGAGGTTAGGCAGATTGGAATCGTTGCACAAAATGCGCTACGACGGGAAGCCACCTCTGGAGCTATTGTTAAAGTGAGGACACTTTTATTATGAAAAATAGGCAGCCTCAAAAATACTCTGAATTGCTTTTCTCCTTTGTTATATATATAATAAAGTCCAAATGAATAGGAGTCGTAATGAAACTCGTCTTTAAACCGCTCATTATTTTTATTAACCATTTTAAAACTGTGAAAACAAAGTCATTAAGACCGCCTGCTTTTGTACACAATGTCCTTTGTTGAAAAAATGATAGAGATCGTAGTTTACTGAGTAAAGTTATTATTATCTTAAGTGGGTTATTTTATTACCCCACTTCTTTACAGTTAATCTTATCCGGGTTATTGTATTTTTATTTCTGGTTTGTCACAAAGGTATGTTTTTTTTTCCTTTTATGTGCTATTTTCATTCTTATAAAAAGTCAGAAACTTGTTAAAAATCATTTTCTAGTTTCTCCTGAACAATGTGCATTTTTGAGAAGTGAGAGATATTTTCTCGTTGACGACGTTATGTAGTTTCTTTTATAGGGGCGCCAAGACAGGAAAATTAATAAAAAATGGTTGCTCGGGGAAGCCCGAGAAAGATACGACAAGACCAAGTGAACGAAATACTTGAGTCGGAATGTTGGAATGATAGAAGAGTATGTCTGAGACGATCCTCGACGCGAATGAAGCAAGGAGTGTGTCTCAAGACGGAGTTGTGTGGCTGTCCGTACTCTCTGCCCACCCCTCCAAGAAAACGGCGTGATGGTTAGTTAGTTTTTTGTTCTTACTTTCTTATTCTTCTTTGAGTTCACTATCTAATCAGAGATTGACTATCATCAGGGTAATCTCTGTGCACATCTACTCGTTCCAGTAACTTGAATTCAAAAGTCATGAAGACATCATATACTTAAAAGACAACTTTAAAAAATTTATATCTTATAATTTATGAAGATTGAAACGCGTTAACTACCGTTTATTTGTACTTTTACGTATCTCGAATTGATTGGATTTATTATTCATACAAATTTAAATGGTTAGTCGTTACTGAAGAGAGAATTTTATCACTAATTCAAGAGAAAACCTCTGTACCGCAACCTCTGAATGCTGAATCGGTGATTTGCAATCTCTTCCTGTGTTTTTTTTTGTTCCCCAGTATATCCGATATACGACCTGTCGGCCCATACACGTATTTAAAAAAATACATTGGTTAGTGAAATGATAAATTACCATTATTTTTAATGATACTGACGAGGAAATTAAAACCTTGTATTACAAACTTTTTAAAACAAAAAGTTTGAAAATTGTTTTTCTGTGTGTTGAGTCTATGAATAAAATTACTTCACTCCCTTGCACAATTACGCACGTTCTGGAATGAATTATTATTTTTATAATTATGTTTTTTACTGGCTTCAATTTACGAAACAGGGCAAAAAAAGGTGAGTGGGTTGACTCTACTCCTTGACTCCGCCGCACGAGGTGTGGAACGTTTGTGAAATATACGACACTTTTATTAGAGCAAGTGGACTGACTCTAATATGAAATGAAATAAACTCTTATATTCTTACCTCCATTCAACGGGATATTAAATGAGCAAATTGTAGAAAGGCGAAATGGGAACACACCTTTAACCCACTTATTTTAGACAAGTATGACAATTATTATTACGACTGTTGACAAATCGAATCTTGGTAAATCTTGGTTGAAATATGATTACATTGATTACATTAGCATATTTGCTTCACTATACTTCGAGTTTTATTCATATGCAAATCATTGTAGAAAATAATATTAACATAACCTAAATGAATAATGAAAACGGAAAAAAAACGATAGAAAATAAAAAGATTTCAGTCGCATCTGGGACACGAACCCAGGACCTCTGCCTATCCGGGGCAACCGCTTAACCAACTTAGATAAAGAGACCAGTTCAATTTATATCATCTTCATCGATATCATATCTCAAATTCAAGATTTGTCAATATTATTCTCCATTTTTAATCCCATGTTATTGGCAGCTATCTTCATATCTATTTTTTTTATTTTGTCCCAGTTGCGACTGAAATATTTTTATTTTCTGTCATTTTTTTCCGTTTCATGTTTCATTTAGGTAACGGTAATATTATTTTCTACAATGATTAAATATTAAAATGAGGTTTTTAAAATCTCAATAAAAATAATTACTAATTAAAAATTGAATTTATTCATATGCATTTACATTTAAATATTTTACGGTTATGTTAAGGTTAAACGAAACGGGATATGCGCTCACAGATGGCTCTGATTAAAATATTTTAGAAAAAAAACACTTTTAGAACTGCTTTTAAATGCTGAGATGAATTGTTTGCTGGCGAGTGAACATACGGAATTTTAAATAGAATAAATTGTTATTGTAATTTTAAAGTCCAAGTCCTTCAAGATACTTATGAAAATGGTTCAACGAAGGACTTGAGCTTAAATCTACAATAAAAGTTAATTCCATTTCATATTCCGCGTATAAAGCTGACAACAAACAATGCATCTCAATATTTAAAAGAATTACGTGCTAAAAGTGTTTTCTTCTAAAACATTTAATTTAACGCCATCTATGAGCGGGTATTATGTTTCATTTAGCCTATATATATAAGTATTGAAACTTAAACCAGTGTAAAACCTATATATGCCGGTAGTGTCAAAAGTCGAAAAATTTGGAATAAAGGCTTTACAGAGACTTTATCAATGTCTGAATAGATAGATGCTGAGAATGGTAATGATGTGCATAGATTTCCAATTTGTGCAAAGTCCTTTTGCACAAATTAGAAATTCAGGCAAATACTCTGAGGGTCTCGTCCGTGGTTGACGCGAGGGTCTGGGTGCAGTGGGTGGTGGTAGTCCGGGAGGTAGTACGAAAATCAAATATTTATTTTCCGCTTGGTCCCAGCCCCGTACAAGTGCGGATCATATAATTAAATTAATGAGTTAAAAATATCGCCGCGCCAAACATCGCGGAAGAGGCGAAGACGTCCGACACAAAAACCTTGTACATTTTTTAAATTAGTGGTAGGCATGAAAAAGGTATCTATTTCTAAATAAGCGATCATTTTTATAATCTAAATGTTCCCAAATCATATTGACACCGTTTAGGAGATTCTACTAATTAAAATAAGTTGTTTATCACCTTTGGGCATTGATCAAGTACGTAGTTATGTTCCATTGCATCGGATTCGATACAAGTATCTACATATTTTCCGTTTCCCCCGGTAATGGTTTCATTTAATTATTTACGCTATACTAGTATCATTATATTATTGTTTAATTTTTTTATTTACGGATTAATGTCCAAATGCACAGAATACATAAGACGAATGAAATAATTAAGAGCTACGAAAAAAAACACGTACATAATACAAAAATAAACCAACGACAAAAAGAGGATAAAATATTCAAGTAAAAATCTTAACAAAGTTTTAGTAGTCTATGATTTTACACATTCTAAATGATAATCTCCGAGTTGTAATTTCGTTAAACCTGACAAAATTCATTTAGACTGGTACCAAAATTTTCAAGGCCATGACTTAAGTTAACAAGTCTCGACATTCTGGACATGGTACCCATAATTAGTAGACTGCTGATTGAGGAAAAGCAATTTATTGTTTCTTAGTATACGACTAGGAATATGTATTTTAATAAATGAATAAGAATTTATTTGTTTAAACAACCTTTTTAATATATTTTATTTTGATTTTATTCGTGTTAATTTTTGCTATTTACTTGATTTTCTTTATATTAATAAAATATAAAAATTTCCCTTTAAACTTTTTAATATAAATTTATTATTTAATATTTTGTAAGAATTTTCAATTTTTCCATATATTTTAATATTTTTAATTAATTCCTTCCCTCTTTCATCACTTATTGTTAATTTTTGTAATTTGTTCTATTTGCTTAATATTTATCTATACTTGTCATTACTTTTAGTATATTGTTTATCCTGATGAGGGGAGCGTTTTCTTCTGAAACATGTAGATATTTATATATTAAAAACAGCGGTTTAAAGAATGTAATTCTTATTAATTAATTATGACGCATGTGATAAAGCACCTTTTGAAGAAAATTTGAACATGTATGTATTATTTACGATTGCATGATTAGAATATATATTTATATTATAAATATTTCCAAAAGTAACTATTTATCATTGTACATTATCACTACCGTTAATCATAATTGTATAAATTTATGATCGAAAAAAAAACTCTATTATAAGGTTCTAAAATGATTCACGATAACAAAAAAGTTAATTGTGTTTTATTAAAAAAAATCAGTTGTGTAGTTAGTTTATGTATCCACACAAAAAAAGCATATTGATTTATCTTACCGTAAACAAAATGTAATTTACTGTGTAAACGTGTAATTAACCTGTCGATGGTTCAATATATTAAGTTAATAATCTTATCTATTAACACCTTTATAATACTGTATTTGGTTTTTCTCTATATTACGACCCATTCATAGCTGAAGGTAAACATACAAAGGTGGAAGATACTCTCAGTATCGCCCTGGTGAAAGACCACCATTCAACTTGAAACGTTGCTTGAAATGGCCTTTAGCCGTGTTTGGTGACCAGATCTGAATAGCCAGGTATTTTTCCACCTTCCTCTTCCCATTCTTCTTCCCCTCCCCAATACCTTCAGCCTCACAATTGGGGATGCCATAGTCTCACTGGCGCCGGACGGTTGCGAGCAGTTGGGACTCTTGTGCGGTATATAAAAAAAAACTTTTAAATGCGTTTTTTAGTTATGAATCTTAAGTACTGTCACTATTCCACCATTACCGATTCTTGTAGATTATTCAAATAATAAAACATCGAAATCTGTAGCAAATGTGTGATAAACCATGTATGTTCGTGCGAAAATTGTTGAGATTCGTAAAGAATGCAACGCTGATGTAAGCCTAATGAGTAAGATTAAGAAAGGGACGCTTATATGGTTTGGGCATGTAGTGCGAATGAACGAAGGAAGGAGTATAAGAAGAATATATCACTCGAATGTGAATAGAAGAAGAAGCTGGGGACGTCCGAGGAAGACATGGCACGATCAAGTGAATCAAATACTAGAGTCATGCCATCTCAGAAGTCTGAATAACTGAAGAGAATGTATGAAACGATGTATGAATGTGAATGAAGGAAGAAGTGTATCCCAAGAAGGAATTGATTGGTGGTCCGTCCTCTAGGGTATTTGTAATTTATAATTTGTTATCAATAATAATTAATTAAAATACTTGCAAAACTTAATAAAAACTTTATTGTATTTGATTTACAATAAATAAAAATAAAGATAAACAATAATAGTGACGGATTGGTTCCTCTGCAGTTAAGTGGTTACGATCTTCGGCTAGGAATCTCGAGGTCATAGGTTTAAATCAAGGAGTGCGCAAATAAATTTTATTTGATTAATTTGTGTTATTTCACAATTTAATAATTATGAATAATACATGTGCGGCTCGTTCCAAAATGATAGATAATTTCAGTGTCTCCCGGTGGTGAAAGACCAGCATTCAGAATTAAAACGTTGCTTGAAATGGCATTAGCCGTATTTGGTGACCAGATTTGAATAGCCATGTACTTCTTCACCTTGTCCCAACCGTCCCAACCTCCCAACCGTCTGCAGCCAGTATAGACGAATGGGAGCAGTTGGGATTCTTGTGTGGTACTCACAAAAAAATTATCGTGATTTTTTGTTCAGTGCGCATAAAATATTATGAAAATATTACCCCTGCGGGGAAAGGGCGTGATGGTTGTTATTTGGTTAGTTAAAACATCGATGTTTGCTCGATATTATACTACACAAAATCACATTGCATGCACATTTTAGAATAACAATAATAATCATTGGATGATTTGTATAGTACCGTTTTTGATAAATATCACTTCAACAATAATATCCATATATTATTATGAGAGCGATGCATTGTCTGAGAGCTATGTAAATAATAAATAAAAATATGGTATTTCTCTAAGGGTCGAATTTTTCAGACTTCGTCGGACAGGGAAAAACGACCATGCGCCCCCTTAATTCTTAAGACCTTAAGGTTCGTTTTCGCTCAAAAATGAATGTCACTTCGATTCCGCCGGTCGTGTCTCGCGAAAGTCGACCGAATGGCCCGTCGACTTTCAAACACTGCAAGGCTCATTTTGGCTAAGCAAATCTGAATTCGTACTAATGCAGTTCGTTGATTCGCAGTCGCGGTCCACGCGTTGGCTTGCCAAAAAACACCGTAAGCGTATCGACTTTCGAAGAGAGTAAGACTCAGAGTGGGTAAAATCGAGTGCATACCTCCCTACAAAGCAGTCAGTCGTGGTTGACTTTGCAATACAAACCAATTGAAGGACTGCAATAGGAATTTACTAATATGATATAAAAGACAACAATATTTATTAAAAACGAAGAAAATATTGGGATAGACAGAACAAATATTCAGTCAAAGAGATATAACAATTCTCCCATCTTCTTCATCGTAATTTCAGATTTAAAAGGAAATTTTAAAACCTAACTGTATCATTGTTGTTTTTATTTACTACAATCTAATTTACGTCAATATAAATAAAGATGTTATTAAAATATTTATGTAGACGCCATTTTGATTTTAAATTGTGCGTTGAGAAGTTTCCTAATAATTTTGCTTTAAGTTTGAATTTTTTTATGGGCCAAGTCAGATGAAAAATATTTTGATTTATATTTCGAAGTTGAAATTATTGTAAAATATATTCATTAAATATAATCCTGCATCAATATTAGAAAACAAAGTCATCCCGACCGAACGTTTTTAATTTGTTTGGTAAGCTGCAAAATTTAGTAGGTAGATTATGTAAGTCACAAGCTTCCCTAATTAATTTGAGGGCCCGGACAAATCCCCTAAATTTCAGTCTTTTATCTTATTTCGTAAAGCCGATTATTTACCAAACTTTCTTCGATGGGTTGAAATCAACGCCCAAACTTTCCGCCTCCGAATTTTCTATTATAAATTTAATTGTTATAAAGACATGCTTTGTCAACTATTATCGCTGGGAACAAAGCACATACTCGGAGGTTTTACAGAGGTTTCGGGAATATTCCTTTGTCAAGTCTCATGTTAACGACGGGGTTGTTATCGTGACAACAGACCGGTCGTTCTGGAGCGGTTCTGTTTGAGAACACGTTTCACTGATAATTGTATTATTTTGGCATCCGTTAAAATGTCACAGAAGTTACACTTTAGAATATTAAACCAAACAAATTTGAAGTATTTTTTTTCAATTCAAATAAACCTTGATTTGTTTATGTTAGTAAAGCAATTGATATATTGTGGTGAAGGAGTGTGTAGGTTGAAATTGGATTATATTTTAGCAAAATTTTAGTCATAGCTATACTTACGGAATTTTGTATTCACAGGTCGCGAGTTTCAAATCCGACGTGGGCAAATAAAATTTATTGTAATTAATATAAACCTACATATCAAAAATACATTTAATTGAAATAATGTGTAAATTTATGCTATCGCATCCATTAACCAATATAACATTGTTCGGTTGGTTTTAGTTTAGTGAAGTGACGAAATCTGAATAGCTAGTAACCTTCCAACCATCCTCCTCTCATACCTATTTCCTTCCTTCCACTCTCTTACTTCCTTCAGCCTTATGACTCTCTTCAACTCTCTTCAGGGCTGCCGTAGTTCTATTAACTCCGGATAGTTGTTAAACTTGTGCGGTAATATGAAAAAAACCCACTACTTGTCATAATCAATGATAATAAAATACAAACTTTACCGGAAATGATATATCTAGTCAATTTCACGAATAAATGGCCGAAATATCTCAGTTGAAAGCTCCTATACACTTATCAAAGTGAGTCCAATTAAGTTTCTATGCAATTCAACCAGCCGGAGCCATTAATATCCTGCCGTACTCTGCTATACACACAGGCGGGATATTTTTTAACAGGCGAGTCTCAGATTAACGAAAGTACCAATTGAAATAGAAAGCGCGACACCTTTTGTTCGATATTCACTGGTAAATCCTAAGGGTTATTTATCTTCCATGTTCTAGCCGATATAAAAAGTCGATTTCCTCCCAAGCACAGTCCTAATCGAGTATCGATTATCAATACAGATGTATTAAATGCCCCTAGGAATAAAAATGGCAGGCTATAATTCTAAGAACCATTTATCCGACCTAAGATTAACTTCGTCCACTTAAAACTTTGTAACTCAATATAACATTGAACTAACGACCCTTGAACCATGAATATGATTCGATTATTGCTCGCCATTGATTTTCGCTTCACAGGAAATTTAGTTTATTACATTATATAAATGAGACATTGAATCAAAACTAAATTCAAATGTCTAAAATATATTGACGAATCGTAACAATGTAAACAAGTTAATGACTTATTAAGTAAGTAGGACGCAGAAAATCTGTCAGCAAAATGTCTTACGAATAATCTTAATCTTAAATATTTTTTTAGCGTTTTCATGCATAATTTATTTACATTAAAACATTGTTTAATGAAATGGTTTTTAATAATAAAGTTGAAAATACAAATGGAGTTCTACAAAATAAACTTTGCAACAATCAATAAAAAGATACAAACATTAAAAAAAAGTCATTCTTAATCTTCACTTTTATGTCGTCTACTGTAGCAAATGCATTTATTGCCAGTTCTTAATATAGAATAGAACAAAATCAAAACTATCAAAATTATTTCTTGTGCTCTCTGGAGTTCCTCGTGGCTCTAATTTAGGCCCCCTCCTCTTTTCCATTTTTACTAACGTTATCGCAGAGTATTCTGCATTACAGGCTGATGACCTAAAACTGTTCTTAGAAATATTAACTTTAGAATACTGCAATCTATCCCAATCGGATGTTGATAGAATTATTGATTGAAGTAAGAAAAAAATCAGGATGATTTAAATATTTCTGAATTTTTCATTCTTTCTTTCACAAGATCGTATCATACTTTGTTTTACAGGTATACTATGAACGTCCGAAGTTTCAAACGTGTCTCTACTATGTAATATCTTTGTATCGTGTTTGATAATAAGCTGGCTTTTCATACTTCATATTGAAATGACCTGTAATACTTCAATTACTGGGTTTCGTCCTAGGTACTTATAGGAATGTTAGAGATACCCGAGTTCTCATAAAATTATATAACTCATTGGTAAGGAGTAGGGTTGAGAGTAGGTCGGTGCTTTGGAGCCTACATCACATGAAATATTCTCTCATGTTGGAGAGAGTACATAATATTTTCAAGATCGCCCCTCAAACTAACTGAAATCGAGGAGTTCTAACAAATTTTCACCTTACTGAAGTGCGAAAAATATGAAAAATTCGAATGCTTTGAAAAAATAATGAACCCCGGGCTTCACAAATGCGATTCAGGTGGTAATAGACCCCATTGTAGATGAAGATGTGGGAGAATGCGAGTGTAAATCGAACTTTTTGAAAAATAACTCCGTAAACAAAATTAGAGTATTAATATATAATAGAATTATATAATTGCATTTATAGAAGAGTGAAATGAAAAGGTGACGAGGTATCAAAATTGCGAACTTGTAATAACTTGCTTTCCATTCGTAATTTGCAATCTGTGTGTTTTAATTCGCTCTCTCTAATTAATTAAAAGAATGGGAGAGAACCGTGGCTTAGAAATTGCAAACAAAGCTTCTACCGCTAATACCGAAATAATATAATAAAGGATTGGAGAGCGGGATTCTTATTAAATGCACTAGTATTTTTTTCCATAATTAAAATGACTGGGTTGCAGAAATCTAGGCCGAGCGAATGGATGTTCATAAAAAGTTCTGTGTATACTTGGCAGATGAATTGTTCACGAGGAGCAACGTGAAAGGCGGAAATTCTTGAACAGATTCTCAAAGACGACTAACGTTATCATAGGGGGGCGAATATTCATCATGCGTCCGTAAACCCGCGGTGGTAACGGCCTAAATTCTTCCAGTCATTGCAATATAAACAAAAATAGCACTTTGAAATGCGTTCATTTCACCTAATCAGATTTTCTTCTTCATATTTCTTTTTGGCGTTCATCATCCCGAGGTCAGCATTGGACAGACGTTATTTGGGGACAAACTGAATCTCATGTCTTCGACGATTGCATTGACGTTTTTGTATTGACTTGACGCCACGTAAATAGGAAGGAAGCATGTTTGATTAAAATATATTCGTATGTATTTTTGGAGCAATGCGACTTTTAAAAAACACGGAAAATTATTTAACTTTAAAACATACAATTTCTTTCAGACACAAAGTAATTAGAAGTAAATATAAAAAAGAAAAAAAAGGAAAAAATATAGCACTATCTTTTTTCTGTATAAGATGCCATTCTCATACAAAATATGTAGCTTCCAAACGAGCGGGCGGCCCGATTCTAAAAAACCATGGCGTCAATTGGTTCTACCATCCGGTTGTCCTTTCCTAAAGTTGGGGTAGCCTTGACTTTAGGAAAGGATGACCGGATGGTCGAACCTTTTAACACCATGGCTTTTAAGCTATTGGGCCGCCCGCTCGTGTGGAAGGTCTAATAGTACTATATGATGACGAAAATAAAAATTGCAATAATAGTAACACTATACGATGACGAAAATAAAAATAGTATATAGGTACTCGTACAATTGCAAAATTGTTTTATTTTCGTGAAAATAATGGAAATAAAATGACAATACACCAGGCATACTAAGATTGATATTTATCTCAAAGCAGAGTTAGGTGGTCCTCATCAAATACAAAATATGTATAAGCTTTAGTTACTTGTCGAACCGAACCAAAATAAGCAATGTTTGTATAACGATAATGAGAGTGGTAGATACTCTTAGTATCTTAGTACTTCTAAGCCTTTCATTTCCCCATCTCCACATCCATCTCTGTCTCCTCCTTACTCCCTTCAGTCTCACAACATACATTGGGGATGCGATAGTCCCAATGGCTTCGGTTAGTAGAGAGTAGTTAGAACACTTGTGGAGTATTCACATAAAAAAACTGGAATAAATGAGATACAGAAATAAAATTGTCAAACTAACTTTCCGTTGACTTAAAATCAACGCGAATCAAAATAAAATGTTGAATAAATCTATGCAAGATCATAGATAACATTTTTTTAGTTGGAATAGTTTCGGTAATCGTAATATTCGTCAACAAAATCACCAGAAAAAACATATTTTTAGGCAAGTCTTCATGATATTTCTGATACGGTGGAACGCTGGTTCGACAATCCCCTACTTTCTGAAAGCTTAATTTGGACTGTTCTAATAATAACATTCAAGGAACCCGGCTCGCAACTTGCACAAGGCAAATTTTACGCTAGGTCTTCCGGGTGCTGTTTAGTTTTACATCGCTTTATCATTTCAGACGTAAAGTCCAGTTTGCACAATATTTATTACATTACAACGTCACAATTTTACGCCAACAGCATCTGGGAAAATAAAATATTTCACACAACCATTTCAAATTAAATATGAACTCTCTTTGATATCAGAAGAATTACACAAGTTATGCCGTGAAGATTAAGAGGAACGGCTGCGCGGCCTGTTTCATACAAAACTTAATTTTGGATTTAAGGCCAAAATACTCACCTAAACCTAATGATCCTTTTTCTCGTCCAAAAGTATAGTAAATGTCAGGTACGGATTAGAAGTAATTTATTTATTTTTCTTTTACACTATAAATTAATTGATTTTTGATGATTTTAGAGGCACCTTTAGCAATTATTTGGGGGGCTAAAAAAAGTTTTACACCATTAATTTAAAAAAAATAATGTAATAATATATTTTTTTAAACATTAAATTAAGCTTTACGGTAGACTTTAAATTAAATTAAAAACGCTCAATTTACGTTGGAACACAAATTTGCCGTACCTAATTTAAAATATAGACCCGAAAAAAGTTTTTTAAATGTTTTGTTTTTATATTTTAATTTACGTAATCATATTTACATAGCTAATATGATTTTTTTTAAATACAGTAAACTTTAAATAGTACTAGGTATTTACTAAACCTTTAATTTAAAAAAAAATACGTCATTCAGTTTGGATGGGTATTTTGGCTTCAAATCCAAAATTAAGTTATGTATGAAACAGGCTGCGTAGCCGTTCCTTTTAAGAAGTGTTATCGAATAAGAATTTCGATATAAATCGGTCTTATTGAAACCGTTAATAATTTTTACATATTCTTTATGTTTAGAAAATATCATGCAATTTTTTCTGCAGTGATTTTCTTATTGGGATTTTCTGTTATTGGTAGTTAGGGGTAATTAAATTTATTCGATTTAGTCGACTTTACGTGCCGTGATCACAGTTTGAAAATGATGTTAAGCCTAGAATAACTATTTTTTATTGTGTTTAATTGGTAGAACTCTATTTATTTTTGAGTAAATCCAATTAAATAATGTTAATATTAAGTTCTGCAAGTATTTTAGATTTTAATTAGGGTAACAGCTGTTTCGGGCCATTCAAAGCCATTAAATACACGTGAGTAAGTAGTCTCAACGTGGCCTAACCACAGTTTGAAAATAGCTTTGAACGCCGAAACAACTGTAACAATATTTAAACACTAAAATACTTGCAGAACTTTATAACAACATTACAAAATATTTAATCATTGAAGATAATATTAACATCTCCCAAATCGAAACACGAAACCGAAAAGACACAGAAAATAAAAAGATAATGGTAGCAGCTGTGACTCTAACCCAGAACCTCATAGTCTGTCCTGTACTAGCGCTCTATGTCCACCTACCACAATCTAAATATTATCTTCTTATGATTAAAAATATATTACAATGAGGTATATATAACCTTTAATAATTTTTTACCAAAAAATTTCATTATTAAATTTTAATAAATATGACTCCAGAAAGTGACTTTACATCTTTTGAAGCAATTATCAATTTAAAAAAAAAATTATATGAATACCGCACAAGAGTCCCACCTGCTCCCAACCGTCTGGAGCCAGTGAGACTATGGCATCCCCAATTGAAGAATGTTGTGAGGCTAAAGGTATTGGGGAGGGGTAGGAGAAAGGGAAGAGGAAGGTGGGGAAATACCTTGCTATTCAGATCTGGTCACCAAACACAGCTAAAAGTCATTTCAAGCAACGTTTCAATTCTGAATGGTGGTCTTTCACCAGGGCGATACTGATAGTATCTTCTACTCTGGAACGTGCCCAAATATACTATATATTATTTTTAAATGAATTAACTGTGAAACAGCAGTAATTAATAAAATAAAATTTACTTGTCCACGCCGGGATTTGAACCCGCGACCTTCAGATTCGTAGTCGAGAGCCTTACCCCTCGTCCACGGAGGCCGTCAAATTTGATTTACTTCAAATTTTATTTAAAAAAAAGTTAATTGAGTTGTACCAATAAAACACAAGAACAATAGAAGATAAATTAACAAATCTAAAATAAAACATGAAACAGAAAAGACCCAAAATAAACAGGGAACTGTCGCGTCTCGAACTAGAACCCAGGACCTCTTATTACCAGCGCTCTTATTCATTGGGCTAATCCCACCCTATTGTTCTAAAAAAGAATTATACCCATAAATTCTTTTAGCAAAAATGCAATACTATTCGCAAAATCTACAGAACTTTCTAATAAAAATTAAGTATTCTTTTAATTATTGTAAAAAAAGGAATACTTAGAATTGTATTTTTAATATGCTGTACCTATATAAGACGATTGTGGGTATCAAAATATTTGAAATTGAAATATTATATGATTGACATCGAATGCAGATATATTACAGTGAACAGGATGTATAATTATAAATAAACATATGAATAATATTAAACGAAATAATAATAATAATAATAATAATAATCGGATGATTTTTATTGCGCCGTTTTTGTGAAAAATCACCTCAAGGGCGCTGTACAAATCGTATAGTAATAAATATTGTATTTTAGCAGTATAAAAGATAAAAAGACATGCTAGAGCCTGAACTCGAAAATAAACAACTATTCTTAATTGGCATATGAAATTATATTTATTCATGAATTTGAGGTAATTTATTTAATATCAACGGTATAAATATACCATAAACAATAATTACATTTGACAGTTAACTTCATCATATGAATATACGAGTAGTACAAATAATTTAAAAAGGTATTTATTAAATATGACATTAGGTCGTACAATGACATCTGAGAGTATATAAATAATAAAAGTTCACGAAGGATATTAAAGTAAAAGAAATGCGTACATCTAAAATATGTAGTCAATCTAAGTTATATTAATATTGATTGAAAAGATATGATAGTTTAGCCTTCTTGTACTAACCTTTCGTACATTAAATAGATCCGCTACATCTGCGTAGTTATTACTGACTTCATGTGATGTAGATAGAAGCGAGTGTTTGTAATGCTCAGTCCTGGTGTTGTTGCATTTAAACAGAATTTTGGAACGAGTTTCTCTCGTAGGTATATGGAATTGAATGAGTTTAATTAAATCAGGGCTGTCTTGAACATAAATATGAATTCGGAAACATTTCTTCGATCTGAGAGATTTAGTAAATTTAGTTCTTTCATCAAATAATTATAGCTAATGCTTTCAATGGGAATACCGAGTTTATAATTAACGTGTCTTATGAATTTACATTGATTTTTTTCGATTGAATCTGAATGTATTTTAAAATATATTGTTTTCATAATAATTTAACGACGGAAAGACAGAGTACCTCAATAATGAAATGGCAGATCGTTTTCATATTTATGAAAAGACTCCATTTCAGTGTTTCCTCGAAAGATTAATTAAGTACATATAATTAAAACTAAATGAAATGTTTTACTCTTTAGCGTTACATGGATCGATCATACTCGTAGCTTCAGTAGTCGAACCATAAATATACGAACTGCAAAGTGAGGTAGTCAAATGTGCGCGTGCTTAGCTTCGGTCTCCCGAGTCCCCGCCGTTATATTTACATCATAATGAAACCATTTACTGTCGTTCCATTAGCCCCTCTTGTAACAAGGCTTTGATTGCACCGAGATTACATCCCTTCTGAAATATAATCTTTTGACTGATTCTTGCAACCTCTAAACTTATGAGCTCTTGAGTCAGAAATTTGCTGGTTTGATTTAATAGGCATTTTTTGTTGAAATATCTCATTGAAGCCTATACATGTAATATATTTTTATCCATTAAAGACACATTATTAAAATTTAATAATGTTATTATTAAGTTCTACGCGTATTTTAGTTTTTAATTATTGTTATAGTTGTTTTGGCGTTCTAAGTCTTTTTTAAAGCAGTTTGAAAATGGCTTTGACCGTCGAACAACATTATTAAATTTGATTTACTTCAAATTTTGTTTTAAAAAAATTAAATGGAGTTCTGCCAATTAAACACAATAACAATTGAAGATAAGTTAACAAATTTAAAATAAAATATGAAACAGAAAAGATACAGAAGATTAAAAAAAAGTTACGGTCGCATCTGTGACTAAAACCCAGGCTCTCTTGGTCTATCCAGGACCAGCGCTCTTATTCACTGAGCTAATGGCACCCTACTGTTCTCCGTCATTATCGATATCATACTTCAGTTTTAGAATTGTTAATGTCTGTTTTGGCTGCTATCTTTCTATATTGACTGCAAGCTTCTTCCAGAATTTATTTGCAATCTAGAAAGTATCTCGGATATACCCATCAGATAAATATACGGAAATTAATTGAAGATTATGAGTAAATAGCATACTCTCACCCTTCTCCTATCCTGGTTTCTTACAACTTACCTAAGATGGAGATGCCATAAATCCACTGATGCTAGGGAGTTGGAACTCTTGAATGGTATCACAAGGTGTAAAAAAAATGATGTTATTTAACGGTAGATTATGCTGTACTTTGTCAATTTATTTTATCGCTTCATGATCGTGAAGTACAGATTTAATGGTGTGTTTTTCTGATATTCTTCCTTCAACTTCCTATTGTAAGTAAGCCGTCATTATGGCCATTTCTATTTAAGGGATTACTAATCGGAAAAGAGATTGATTACTTTACAATGATGGACATTAACTGTAAAATAATATTTTGCTTTTTCGCGTAGACTTGCTTAACAGAGGGCATATTGAGGCTGGGTGTAATTTTTTTTTGACATTAACTCCACATAGGTGGCCCTGAGGGATATTATTTTCCTCAGGGTTTTTCATCTCTTATGCCATATTTTGGGATTCTGTGTGGAGGGTCTTTTTGGGGAAAGGAAGAGACAAAGTTCTGGGAAATGAAGGTGTAAGGGGTGGGTAGAATTGCATCCGGCGCGAAGATCAGTACAAACCTCACCCTATAAACTCGGGCACCCCTGCCAAGTCACCAAACGTAGCAAACCACTTGAGGTGCCTATCAAATTGTATACGCATTGTGAAGATGACATTTCTTGATATTTCACTAAATACATCTATCGGTTTTGTTTTAATATGAAGCTGGAGAAGGACCAATACAATCTTTTACCACTCCTAAGTTTTTTTGTTGTATTTCCTAGTCATTAACTATATATTTTTAAGAGTTTTATCCACTATGTACATTTATTACTTAATTTTATTTATTTGCTACCGATTTCGATACACAACTGAACGACACGGATGTGTCAAAAAACAAAAACTACTAAGATTGTTCGTAAATACTCATGATGATGAATAATACTGAAATTGGTGTAAAGACTCCCCAAAAACTCCTAAGATTGTTCGTAAATAGTCATGATGTTGAATAATACTGAACTTGGTGTAAAGACTGAGTTCCCTTGAACTTTCTTCACGCTTATATTTCTTATGTTCGTCACGTTGCTTAGCTTTTTTAAATTCTCAAAAGTGGAGAAAACGTTAACAGGTGTAATGTACATTTCACCTCTTTCAAAATGCTGATCTCACAGATACGTGATTTTCATACTAGACTTTTTGACCCCAGACATGGTTTTATTTATTTATTTATTACATATATAGTCGTATGAATATTTGTTATCGACTGACGTATTGCCAATTTCACTAGGTGTGAAACGCCTGTATTGGCAATTTACAGGGGTGGTTGTTCAGCTAGGATATTTAGAAGATTAATAAATTACAATTTATTTATTTTTTCAAAAGCATTCTAATATAAAGGTATAAAAGAATATAGAAGCTGACAGGTGTATTGGAGGTGATCAATAATCTTAGTTCTAAAGGAACTTTTGTTTTGCGTATTTCTGATGTCACTGGGTAAGGCACTGAATAGCTTAATAGCATTGTATTTAAAACTTCTTTGTCGATAAGAGGTTTTACAATCACGAATTTTTGTAAAACTTCTTATGGACAAAGAAGGTACTCGCATCTTTCAAATATTTTTAAAAACACTCGGGATTTTAAAACATTTGATGAATATCTTACCACTTGCGTTCTATCGTTTAATTTTTCAGTTGCTAATAAAACTGAAAAATGATAATTTTGTTCGCAGAAAGCAATTACTTTATGGATGGAAATATTAATTAAATAAAACAAACTCTTTGTTTTAAAGCACTAATTTATTTTTAAATCATCACCAACCGGTTTCGCTTATCGCCTATATATATCGTGTAAAACGTTACATCTGAAGTAAGAACGGATAAAAAGCCGTATAACAATACAAATAAACATATAGGTAAATTTCTAATTAATTCAAAAGATAAGGACAATTATCTAAGTCGTTAGGGTATCTATAAATTAAATTATAATAACTGTTTGGCTTTTTATATCGGTAAAATAGCACGTAATGTCAACATTAGAATCGAAGAACATAAGATGTTTAAATAGACATGGTTATTCGGAATTCGCAAACCATCCAATTGAAAAAAATCATATCTATAATTACATCACCGGCGCTAATATTTTACAGAAAAATGGTTTTAGTATTTAATTATTTATTTATAAAATACATGATATTTATTGGAGACATTTACACGGAGTAGATACATTATATCACCATACTGTCTGTTTCATGGTGACCAATGGAGTATAGTTACTTTGTATGAAGTCTAGTGTAAACACATGGATTTATTATGTTAATTATGTTAATGTGCTGACAATTGGAAAATTATAAAAGAAAGTAGAAGATATAAAGGAGAAAAAGACATGCGTAAGGATTAGATCACAAAAACATACATTTTTATGAATTCTAGTGTAAACATGTGGATTTATTATATTAATTATTTATTTGTTATAAGATAATTATTATTACATTATTGTTAGATTAGATAATTTAAAAGCATTAGAAATAAAGAAAGCCATTAAAATTGATAGGAATATTCTTAACAACTTAATTTGTCATTCAGTCTCGTATTAGATATATTTCTCTTTAATTCAAAATTTCCCACTTCTTCTTAATTCCTGCCTCCTTTGACGTTCTGTCTCTTCCCTTTTTTACATTTTGTTAAGGATATCTCTGTCTCATTGTCCCATTGCTTCGCTTTTTCTTAAATTTTTTATATATCTCAATTGAATATATGCTCATTCTATGTATTTTCGTTTAGTTTAAAATGTTACCCAGATGAGGCTTGAGATAATCAAAATCGGATGGTTTTGATTTGAAAATAAATCATTGAGTTTAAAACAAAGTGTTTGTTTCATATGATAAAAAAAAAATTCTTTTTCCTAGACTCTTGGTGATGAATGGGCAATGTAAGTTAGTAAGTGATTAATGTTTGCGACAAATATTCGAAATGTGAGTTTTTGTGACGTCATTTGTCTGGTGATTTGTCTTGGTCATGTCGGGATGTAAACTTTTTCCGAAACTTTAAGTTGTTTCGAAGAAAAATGTCCGTACAGTTTTACGGATTTTTCTTCCGTTGAAGTGGAAATTCCAAAAATTCTACAGAGAGATATTCCCTTTAAAGGACAAACGTCGTGAAAAATTTTATTGGCGCTCACTCGACAAATAGCATTATAAAATGTTGCTTGCATAATATAATATTTTCAACTTGCGAAACTTGTGAGTTATTATTCTCCCTAGCGGACTAGCCAAGTACGTTGCTAGTTAGTGTAAATAAAAAGTGGTGTAAGTAATATTACATGGAACTTACGTATCCAACTCTTTTTAGTAATTACGTGTAAGTACTAATGTTAAAGTACTCCGGTCTTTTAGATTGTATTATTAAGTTTTATTTGTTTTTTAAATAAGAAATAATTTCCCTCAAGGCCCACATCATCTCTGAGAAAGATGTGTGGAGTCTTTTAGAGGAAGTGGTGTGAACAAAGTATATTTTTTAATTAATTCATTTTTTTTATTTTACACTAGTTTAAATTAAATCACCTTTTCCTGAAATTTTGGGCTTTTGGCATAAGTGCTTTACAAACACCGCAATTTCTTTATTTCGGTTAATTTAATAGCACTATTACGCGTCAAGTGACTTACTAATAATGTTTAAAGACAATTTTTTTTCTGTTAAAACTACACAGATATCGATATTTTTAAAGGATTTAGTTTGCTGAATGGCAGCTGTCATCCCAGAGAACCACAACCGCAGTTAAGTAAGAAGTCTTTAAGCTTAAGGATAAGGATAGGGAATTTCCCTTTAAAAAAAACAGAATATGCCTCATGGTTTCTGCTGGTGATTTTAAAAATTTGAGGTGAAGCTTGTCCTAGTTTTATAATAAACAGCAAGAATATTGGAGTAATAACACACTTTTTAATTGCATATTTTCCCCGTTTGACACAAAAATATTATTTTAAATGACAGTTTTTCAGTTTTTCCGATGTAAACAGAGGTATTGAGGTAGAGAAAGGAAATATATTGGTACAAAAAAGTGTATTGCTGTGAACAATAACAATAATACCATTTCATTTACATTTTTTTTATATGAATACCCCACAAGAGTTCCAACTGCTCCCAACCGTCTGGAGTCAGTGAGACTATGGCATCCCCAATTGGGGAATGTTGTGAAGCTGAAGGTACTGGGGAGGGAAGGAGAAGGGGAAGAGGAAGGTGGGAAAATACCTGGTTATTTAGATGTGGTCATCAAACACGGCTAAAAGCCATTTCAAGCAACGTTTCAATTCTGAATGGTGGTCTTTCACCAGGGCGATACTGAGAGTACCTTCCACTCTACATATGAGAGTATCTTAGCAGTTTTGTAATAGTTCACCTCAAGTGCATTATATATTACATTTTCAGGCTTTTTTGCAGCGAGGCCATTTTGCGGAAATTTCTTACACATCATGTTACTTTCAAATTTTAGGTTGATCAAAACACGTACAGTGGATTACATTTCACATGTTATTTATTTATTAAACCGTTCTGACCTAAATACGATAATATTCCTGAATAACTCCGGAACGTTCACAATTACATAGCTCACCTAGAAACCAGAAAATGCCAAGTATTTTAGTTTGATTGCAGTCAGACTCGGTCTTTCAAAGCGAGCTTATAATTTACAGAGTAAATATTTATTCAAGCATAGTAGACTCACCTTTATTAAGTGCGAAATTTCAGCAGCGTTAGTGTTTAAAAATCATATCCGCAGTCACTGACGTTATAGATAATTAATGATTGATATCGCTAGTAGTTTTGAAGCTTCCAGTATTGCTTATATTAAGTAAATGAAACACGTTGTTATAAACCACGAATATTTTTTATTTTTTATTTCCACCAACCGGTTTCGCTTAACTGAAGCTTCATCAGGGTAAATACAAGAACTAAATTCTAATACAGAGTTATCGGTTATATATTGTTATAAAATACAATATAATGAAATAGATATATTACAAAAGAGAGACAAAACCAAATATTAGAGGAAGACAACAATATAAAAAACATCATGTGTAAGAGCGAGACATCCTTATATAAAAATGATTTGCTTATATTAATTTTAATTTAATATTTAATATTATACAGGTGAATGTAACCCCATTGATTTTCAAAGGAGGTAATTATTCGGTATGCAACTATATTTTCACAAGAGAATAAAAAATCAGAAATTTTTTAAGAGGCTAAGTATAATTTTAAAAAAAAATACATATTTTAGCAATTTATTATAAGTCAAATTTAATAATGCATGTATTTTATTTTTTATTATTATGACAGGTATAGAAAGAAAGGGTCTTAGATTAAATTTATCTGAACAATTGGAAATTAATAAACGAACGAATGATCCTAATATAACATTAATTAATAAAGTTGGGAAAATTATTTATTCACTACTTGTCAGTATGTTCACAGTACCAAAACAATACAACATATCGTCGCTGCGCTTGCGGAATCCGCTATGTAAAAAGAGACAAATTTTCAGGAGATGCAAATGACTGATTTACTTGCGGTTTTTATTTCGAAGGAAATTTGCATAAAATTAGATCACTCAAAGATTTAATCTTCTGCATATATATACTGTGAAATGTAACCCGTACTTTTTTATTAATTAGTTATTTGCGTTTTTCGAAAAGTTGTGCATTCTTACACAGTGGATTTTGCAAGCCCAGCAACGATATTAAAAAAAAAATCTATTAAGAAAACAATGTCATTTATATAAGGGGAAAACACACGGAAGACAGAAATTTAATTATTTTTTAACTAAATCGGTTTTACCGGAAATATATAATAATTTTAAACAGCGTCCAAATTAGAATTGGTGGGAGTAAATAAAATCATATAAATAAGTCGTTTTATAGTTTGAAAATGGTCTTGAACGCCAAAACAGCTGTCACAAAAAAAATGCTTGTAGAACTTAAAAACATCGTCATTAAATTTGATTTGAAAAAAAAATTAAATGGAGTTCTACGAATTAAATACAAAAAAACAATTAATAGACTATTATTGTTTAGCGATGACTGATAAATTTCACTATACGATTTTTGCAAAATTTAATTTATGCAAAAAAGGCTCTCTAATTGAATAGTTACCCAAACTCTAGTTTGCAGCTAGTATTGCCACCATGGCAAGGCAATATTTGGACTTGTCGTGTGCCGGCGTTGCTATGGTGGCGACTGCATACGGATTATCTATTCATAGTTTTTTGTACTTTGAAATATTTTCGTAGCATATTTTAATTAATCACGATCGTTTGTCAACAAAATGGCCAATCAGACGTGTAGTTTTAAATTGCTTGAAAAAATCCCACGCCATGTAAAAAAATATTTGAAATTGCTCGCGCCTTTGAGTGGCCGGGTTGTTTTATTGTGAGGATCAAAGTAACATCGCTGTATGTTACAAGAGAATCTCTTACGATTTATTTTTATTTTCATGGACATTTATTCAACCCTTCAAAAGTAAAATACAACGATAAAAAAAATCTTCACATTTCTTTATTAAACCTTTTTTTGTTACATGAGATAGAAAAAATAATTTCTGTGAATATCAGTAGCTATTATGGTAAAACCGTTAATTTTATTAACATAAAAATTTGAAAAATACATGTTAACATTATGTGATAAGATAGTAAAATTTATAAAAAAATAATTTTGTAAAAGAGAAGTGAGTAATTACGAAATTACAATCATCAAGCGTGCGGCGCGTAGGACGTCTTCCACGCACGGCACCTGTAAAGCGTTATTAATACGGGATTTATCAATTCTTTTTGTATGTTGTCGGTAGTTTTTATTAATATAAAGTTTTTATTTGCAAAACTATCCTCGTGTTTCATATCAGTATTTTAAGTTTATTTCTTCGAATTATATAAAATAACTTTGTGGAGTCATATTTACCAAATTATAAATATTTACTTGTTCATATCAATCAATATCAATATTTTACTTGTTTAAAACAACTGTATTTAATGTAAAAATAATTAAAAAATATGTATTTACATAATGAATACAGTGATTTTAAACAACGTAATTATTATTAATTTAATTTAAGAATAAACAGCAAATATTTAATTTTGTTCTTTGCCCTAAAATTTATAACGATTGTGCGTGAGATTGTAAGATATTCTTACATAGTAGAAAATAAATCAGTACAGTGACATTTCTTTACTTCTAAAGTTTTCTGTTTTTAGCCAGAGATGCCCTGAACCAATATTTCAATCATGCTTCTATCTCCATTGCACGTGGCCATTTCCCCTTCTTATAGCACAAACAATATATTTTTATTTTGTTCAGTTTCTCATTTCTATAATACATTTTTTGTATCTGTGAGATGGGAATGTTATGTAAAAAACAAACATATCTTAACATGCCTTCCTTTCGACTTCTCTCACCTTCTTTATGCACATTATGTCTGCTGCTTGTCTAATGTCGTTCGATCACCGGGTCTTCAGTCGGCCCAGTTGTATTCTAGGAATATCCGCGCGAGCACTTTTCTTTCTCATTGTTTTCAATTGGAATTTTATGTAATATTCATTTACAGATTAATTCATGTGCTTGTAATGTTTTCCAATAGGGGCATGCATAATAATAAAAAGTTTATCATAATAATACATTTGTTACTGGCGTAGCTAACTATGATAGTTTATCGTCTTTCATAAATAAAGAAACTGTTAGAATGAAACGTAGCACGTGGTTTCATATATTCAATGCCCGTGTTAAATCAATCAAACAAAACTAGATATTAATATTCAATTATTCAAATACTCAAATTATACACTCAAACTCATAAACCAAGCCTCACTTACGATCGGAGAGGCATATCTTCGGTCTGGAATTCGAGCGTACGGCAAATTGGTATGAAAATGGTACTACGGTGAAGACGTGATGAGCTTACGGAGATCCAGTCCGAAACCACCCCTATTTTCTCCGAAGCCCAATTATACCCGTCTGCCATACGCCTTGTAATGAAAACTACTTCTTCGGAATATTTGCCTAGCTTTGAATTTTTCCGCTCGTCTCAAAACCGATCAAAATATTTCATTCATATCATAACTTAGAAGCGCTCGAAATTAGAAAATCCCTGAATAATAATGCTAGTATTTTAAATAACCAAATTAACTTATCTTTTAGTCCCATTCTTAATATTTTTCCAATAAATCGCTCTGTTCTTCCCGGAAATCCTACAATTACCCCTACCCATTTGCTAACCCCCCACTCCAACACCTAAAATTTATATGTCTTGTCATTTGTTTTTTTTTTTTTTTAAATTTTATTTAGGTAATACTTAATTCGTACATGTCGTAAAAGTTTTTAAAATCAACAACTATATGTACATAAATACAGTAATAGTTGCGTCTGATAAGGAAAACGTAAATATACGTTAAAAACGTTAAGAGTTACTTACCAATGTCTGTTTATATCCATTTTTATCAACATTCAGTGTAGAATTTTTAAGTATTTTATGGTAGATCTGGGTTACGTTTTTTTTTGTTCATTGTCATAAAATATATATGTAGATACATATTTTCATTGATAAATAAACAAATCATTGATAATTATAAACGTATTTCAATTTTGTGAAAAAAACACCGCAAAAAAAAATTTAAGTTGGTGAAACTTCCTATGGCCTGAATAAAAAGACGATAAATTATTGGAAGGTGATATTTTAACGGTATAAACCGAATGGAATGGCCAAAATAATGGCCAGCCAATGTATATATTCAGCGATATAAAAGTGCCAAAGAAAAAAAAACGTTTAAATTATTACTTTAATTCGTGCATAGGCACCCCCGGGAAAAAGCGGTAAGTACAGTGACTCTGGGCCCATGAGAAATGTTAAAATTATATTGTTTACGTGCGTTTAGAAAAAAAAGGTTTACGTAGGTACCTTCAAGTGGATAAATTTCACTTTGGCGAAATATGGCACTCAGATTTGTAACGTTGCTTGAATTTGCCTGCTCTAATGATCATGTCTGAATATCCAGATACCTTCTTTCCAACCTTCCTCTTCCTTTTTATAGTTCCTTCAATCTCTGAACTTACTCTAAATGAGAATGCCATAGTTTCAATGGCTCCAATCAGATTCTTCATCGGAATTACATTAGGAACATTATGACATTAGAAACACCGTGTTTGTCTTTCCTCGGTATTTATATACAATATTTAAATAAAAATCATAAGAATTTTGTGGACAAATTATGGATTTTTTGGAAAATAGAAAAGGTACCGCTTCAATGATTTTCACTTTTATAAATCGAGAAATAAACCTGAAGCAGACGGGGCAGTTCTCCGGGGCGCTTCTTTGTGTGGCACACTCAGCTCATTCTGGTAACTTGCCAACAATTAATTCAAAATAAAACAACTTGGAATTGACGATAAATATCCCAAACGTTTAACCTTTCACATAAAAATGGTCAGTTTTTTTGGCGTCTGTGAATACAATTCATGAAATTCACGACACGAAGAAATATGAATATTTGGAAATTATTTTCATCCTAAAATTTGGTATTTTTTTGGCTTTTAATATTTTAATAATTACGTCTAAGTTGGCCTTTGTCCATTTAAATGATGAAAATCGTTGAAATATGAAGTGAGCTTTTTTTTGGTTACTTCATTGCCGGCAACCTGGTCGTCTAATGTTTTTTACATGCATCCGCCCATCTAAACAATGTAAATTATTAGATGGATAGTAAGTAATTGGTCCTTTATTATTTTTATTATGTAACCATTAGTTATAGTATAAAACAGTACAATTAAGAATAATACAATTCAGTGATATAATGAAATGATTTACGCTATCGCTTTAACTGAAAAATCTATCTCCCTGGGGTAAGTACCAAATACCGAAACGATAAATTTTCAATATTACATTTTTAGCCCGTTACTACAGTAATAATCGATCACATTATTTAGGATCGTGTAAGGGTGAACACAGTTAATTTTTTTCTTCATCAAATTTTATTCGAATGATTGAATTTTCCATTGAGTTGAGATTTTCCAAAGAAATATAAGTACCCACCTACCGATAGTATACCACTCTTGAAATTTTCGTCGCCACGGGGAATGGAAATTTGTTGGTGATGCTGCTCTCAACTACACTCACCGGTTTTACATACACAAGAGAATATTAAAAATCAACGTAATTTTATTTTATTTATTTATTCTTAAATTTAATTATGAAAACAAAAACATTAGCCACCCATCTCACTAGAGATGAGCAACTTTACAATTTAATAATAGTCAATAAATTTCAATAAGCAAACAATAATACATAAATTTTTTTTTATTAAATATTAATAAGTAGATAATAGTAAATAAATAATAAAGATCAGATAATAATAATAAAATAAAATAAAGTAAATATAAATAAAATAAAATAATAATAAAGTAAGTAAATAATGATCAGTAAATAGTAATAAGCATGTAATAATACACATTAAATATTAAATAATTATTGATAAGTAAATACTAATAAGTATATAAGAATAAAAACAGGTAAATACTAATAAGTAAATAAAATTATGTAAATAGTAATTATGCTGTCGTAGTGAAAATAATGCTGAAAGTCAGTCACGTTTGAATTTAACAACCAAGATATCAATAATTAGAAATACCGTAACATGGTTGGATTTAAATCATTTAGATTTTCTATATTTTTCGATTTCTAAAATATTCATATATACTTCAATTACATTGCAATATAGATATATCGATTATGGAAATGTTTCCATTATCAACTTTATTATAATACCAAATATGTTCCGATAGTCGATGTTTTTCGGTAATAAATATTACCGAAAGTGACTAAGTACGTGCTTCTATTATCAACATTTTTTTCGACCTTGTTCCAATAATAAAAAAATTCTTGGTTTATCTACTTATTTCTAGGGTCACAGTGTTTTGATTATCAACGCGTTCCGATTATAAATATATTTCGATTATATACATGTTTAGATTATATCCATGTTTCGATTTTGCACTTGACTAGTTTTTTAGAAACCGCCTTTTTTCGTAGAAGAATAAGAAAATAAAATAACCGCCATAGTTTGCCAGGATGAAACTTATCGACTTTATCGGATTAGATTATCGATTGATAGCGTTACTTCCCAGCGAGCCGAGGATTTCATCAGGAGGGAGAATGGTTTGGAGAACGAAAACTTTACAACGTCTAGCGGCCATTGTGTCTTGGCGCAAATGCCTTTGTATCCGTGTAATGGCGAGGGATGAAATTGGATACAACAGAATACACGGATATAACGAAACGTAAAACAGAAAGATAGGCGTCCTTCCGAAACAATGGAAGGATAAATGTCCTCGGAACTAGGATTCTAAAATCCTTTTGATGTAAGCTTCTTTCAAATATTTTACATTTCTTCTTGACAGCTGTGAATTCATTTTACAGCGTCCATCAAATTTAACGTTTGACAATTTTGGTTGAACCGAAAAAGCCCGTTTAGTAATTTATCACGTAGTTAAAAATTATGATGCTTTTATTTTTTTACTCTAACTCCACACGGGAGACCCCGAGGAAAATAAAGCGTCATCTTTGCGGATTAATCGTTTTTGTGTTTAATTCGTAGAACTCCATTTATTTATTATTTTTTTTAAATTTAATGTAAATCAAATGTATTATGAAGTTCTGCAAGTATTTTTAGTTTTTGTTATTATGACAGCTGTTTATATAAAAGTCTGTCACAATAATAAAAACAATTAAAAATACTCGCAGAACTTAATAATGAATTTGAAATACACAACATAAAAAAAAATGCGGATGCTACATGGAGGAACTTTACAAGGAAAGGAAGTAGAAGAAGATCCGGGATGGTAAAAGTATGAAGAGTGGGTAGGAATCTGGTGGTCAGTATATTCTGGAGAGACGGACATATTAATACATCCTTTCCACTGCAATGCAAGGCGATAGGTCGTGTCCTGCCAAAGAGGTCAAAGGATCTCTTTAAACTGACCTCTTCTTGTCAGGTTCACTACGTAGCTGGTGGGCAGACGCATCCGTAGTCAAGACCATGAACCCGGGTACCTGTGCCAAGTCATCACTTGGGGTGACCTATGGCAGAGGAGTTAATGATGGTTCTCGAGGCGGCGATACCCACACCCGCCTCCCAAATACAACGAAGAAACTTTATGAGCGTAAGGTGCATTAGGTACATATTTGAGGTAATAAATGATGGGAGAATTAAATTCCAGGCGAATACAATACACGTGATAAAATACGCCTGGAATAAATTGCTCTTGGAAAATTATTTTTTTTATTCAATTTTTGAATAACTTATTGAAGCTTATAAACCCCATTGTAATATAGTATTTAATCATTGAAGATAATATTCATACAATTAAAAATCGAATTGGTATATCCGAAACAACATCTAAGGATTACAAATAAATTCGGGTAGAATCTTGTAGTCAAGATAAGAAGGTATATATGTATGTATGTACGTATCGCAATAATGTGAACTAAGTTATTGTATTATTTAAAAAAAATTATAATGTCACATCACAAAGTCATCGCTTTATATGAACATATAATTCTTATTAATTTGTTGATAATGACGCCATAAAATAACAATGCCTAAATCTATTAAAAGAAATCATTACATGTATATTTAAAATTACCACAGTTTACAGGTAATATAATCTTAATAGTTCAAATTTAAAAAATGAAATAAAATTCACTTCCGGAAATCATAAAAATAATACCCATAAGTAATATATTGCAGGAACCACTGGGTGCGCTGGTTAATACATTAATGTTATCACAATTTATTAATTTACAATCGATTTACTAAAATATGCAGTGGTAAAATAGGAAGGTTAAGATGGGATCCAAAGACTTGCCCCTGATCCTTATTTCTCCACAAGCCCTTTTTTTGTTGTAGATGCAATGAGCACATAAATAAAATAATGCGAGTTCAACATAAAAAAAAACACAGACGATATTCATCTGCGGCCGGATGACAATCCGATAGATCGCTGCCGGTTGCGAGTGCGAATTAATGCCTAATTAACGAAATCACAGCGGACAATGAAGCGGGTAAAATCAATGGACTAGGTATGGATTAAAATTGGGTAGGTTTATAAGGATGCATATTATTCTGCAAATCAACTATAAGGCTATCTAAGTTGAACCGTTACCGGCATAACCAACCACCTCGCTCAGTTTAAAGCTAATATTAAATAGGTATTAAACTAAAATAAAACAATTGAAAAAACAATATGTTGGTAAAAAAAAGAAGTCGTACTGGAAACGAAAAAAAAAATTTCGTCATTAGCGATATACTGTTTGAACCTCACATCAGTACAATTTAAAGTAATTTGGTTTTCCTAATGATATTTTGCCAAAGTATATTAACAATGGAGAAACATGTAACAAACAAAATAAAGTTTTATTCCATAAATAAAAACAAACTGAAAGTACGGTACACAAGTGAAATACAACATTTTAAAAGTTTATATTGTTATCCACAAGAGAATTTTTCATGGTTTAATGCCTCATTAAAAGTGAAATGTTCCTGTGTTTAGTTAAAGTCCATCCCAACAAATATATTGCACGTCAGGCCGGTCCACTTTATGACTAGTTTAACTCTAAGACTCGCTGGAGTGCTTTACGTGTACGGACTGCCGAGATGGAAATAACATGGAGCTTTCACGTCATGTTCACGTAATTCTGTGAGCTATCACACAAAAAGGAACAAAGCTCTTGAATGCCATGGTTACTAACGCAATGAAACTGATTTTCACTTTTTATGTCGAGGCGACATGATTATGACCTTTTTTATATTGGATTTTCTTTACCGGCACTGATTAACGACATATTTTACAGGAACGGTTTAACCGAGATCTAGAAGAGAAACGTAGAATGTGACGAATGTTATTTTTATATATAAAAGTTGAACACTATTTTGAACACCTTTTTATTGTTTAACATCTATAGGGATCTTTGAATCTCACGAAAATATGATATACGAAAAGGGATAAAGTAGGAACTTACCCCGAATACAATAAAGGTGTCAATCTCCCTTAATGTCAGGGTGCCCTAATTTTAAAAGCTAAAAAGCATTGCGTTTGTTCGTTGGTATCCACAATTTAAATTTATTTTTATATGATAACTTACAAGTGAATTACGCATTGTAACATTATGATAACTATGAAAACTCAAACATTCTAAATTTTGAATTATGACAGATTTTGGTTAACAAAAAAAGTATTCTTGAAGCCTGTAAAACCATGATAACTTAATGTATAAGAATAGAAAACCAAAGACCCTAACAAAGTTTTTCACCTCTACAAATCAATGATAACCACCCTAATTAAAACATTTTAAAAATGTCTACTAAATAATATTACCCAATAGTGCGCAAAATTTATTTTCTGTAAAGCGGATGGGGCTGTTTTTAAAATTTCTTCTGATTTACTTGAAAGTTAACCCTCATTATCTCAGTTCAGTGTTTTTAAAATTGTCATATACACAGTACAAAGTGTTCCAACGGTCCAAACTGCCAGCCAGTGGAACTATGATGTTTCAGAAATGGGGAATATTGTGGGGCTAATGAGGGAGGGGTTGAATATCAGAGAGAGTAAGGTTGGCAATATAACGTTTTCATTCTGTTGACACCACAATTCTTAAGTGGGAGAGGGATGTCAGAGAGAGTAATCATTTGAAACAATGATAATATTATTACGCAATACGACTAACATAATGTTTTTAAAAAGAAAAATATTTATTAATTGATAAACTAAAGTTCTTAAAAACTTAAGACAAGATTTTTGTGCATAGCGCAAAGGGTAACAATTATTTTTATAAACAATAATTATTAGCCTGAAACACTCATCCAAATTGAAAAAACCTTCTGAGCAAAGATAAATATCGCCGGCAGGACTCGAACCCACACCCTTCTAATGTCCGGTCAGATGCTCTACCGTTGATCTACTTCGGCTTATCGCAAACCCGCCAAGTTAATCAATATATACTAGTGTTTCATTCAATAATTACTGTTTTTATTATATTTTTTAATAAAAAAATATAATAAAGAAAAAATAAAGAAAAAAGAAAAATATTTATTGCTTAATTTTAAAATTTCCATAGGGTTAGCATTTATCAAAATCAAATCAGAAATATATTACTCTTTTCTGGCCGTATCTACGTATTTTTTTAGAAAAAAAATTTAAAACGTAGGAAGCAATTACTTTGTGGTTTAACATATTTATTAACCTTTTTCTTCAAATGATGTGTAATGATTTTGTGGTGTCATTATTAATACAATAAATAATAATGACTTCGTTAATTTCTAACATGAATTTATTATTTAATGTTTTTACCTCTTTAATTAATGACTTACCGACTTTTGTCATTTATTGTTAAGTTTTTGTTTATGCTTGTAATTTGTCGGTTTACTTATTATTTGTCTATACATGTCATTATTTTTAGTATATTGTTCATCCTGAAGCGGGGAGCTTTGCTTCTGAACCATGTAGATATGTATACATTAAAAACAGTGGCTTAAACAAATTATTTATTATATTTATTAACTGTTTAAAACTTAAATTTATATGTAAAATTTTACCCCGCTGATTTAACCGGTGGGTGTTGATTTAAAAATAAATTTGTGGTGTGATTAAAAAAAGTGTTTGTTTTATTTAATAATTTTTTTTTGGTTAAGTTTGTTTTAAAAAAAACGCTGTGGGAAAGGATTACAATTATTTTTCGCCACATTTTAAAACTATTTTCTTATTTTAATACTTTGTAAAACATACGTATAATATTTCTGATTTGATTTTAACAAATGCTAAGCTTATGTCAATTTCTCTGGTCGGGAACCCCAGAATATTTGAAAAAAACCCTTTTAGTAAAAATTCTGTGCAGAAATGGGCGGTCCGTTTGATAGATTCGCCTATCTTAACGAACGGATTGCGTTCTTTGTAGCACAGACGTCAGATGGGAATGCTGTTCTTGTTTCACAGATATTTTAATGGAAGATGCTACATTTGCACAGGGTTGAAATTTGTCACGTGAGAACGGGTCGCTTCTACGACTCGTTCTTGTGTTCAATAGATCGGCTGTGGAATGATCTGCCGGCCTCTGTGTTTCCTTCGTCCTACAATATGGGTCTCTTCAAGACCCAAGTTCACTCCTTCCTAAAAGACCCTCTACACAGCATCCCCAAAGATTATATAGGCCCCGAGGGAAATTATTTCCCTCAAGGTCTACTGTGTGGAGTTAATGTAAAAAATATTGAAATATACGTAATATATATTCTTCTAAAATTAATCGGAAATATTTTCTTTAAACCAATATTTAATATATAAATATCATCATGTTTTGGAAAGCAAAGCTCATATAATATAAATATTCTAAACATAGTATAATGAATATTCATCTCTTTAAAAACATTATATTTATCGTATTGTCAATATTTCGAATTAATACATAATCCATCTCCAACATTCCTTTTTCCCAAGAGACATAGTACTTAAGAGGAACGCCTCCGCTGCCTGTTTCATACATAACTTAATTTTGGATTTGAGCCCAAAATACCCATCCAAAATGAATGATATATATTTTTTTTAATTAAAAGTTTAGTAAATACCTAGTACGCATGAGAAGTATTTTAGTTTTAAACTATGAAGTATATGCCATGAAAAAAACATGATTTTAGAGGAAACTTTGAAAATTATTTACGGGTTTAATGTATTTTTTTTAAATTATCATATTTGCTATGTAAATATGTTTGTGCAAATAAAAATATAAAAACAAAACATTTAAAAAAAAAACCCTTTTTCGGGTCAATTATGTACCTCAAATTTGTGTTCCAACGTAAATTGGTCATTTTGAATTTAATTATAAGTCCACAATAATGCTTATTTTAATACGTTTTTAAAATTTTCATTTTATATTTCATTATATTTTCAAAGAAAACAGAGTAAAACATTTTTTTTCAAATCACCGTTAGCCCCCAAATAATTGTTAAAGGTACCTCTTAAATCGCGAAAAATCAATTCCGTTAATGGCCTATATTTCATAATATAAAACAAAAATAAATACATTACTTCTAATCCGTACTAGGTGTTTACTATACTGTTTGATGAAAAAAAAGATCATTAGGTTAGGTGAGTATTTTGACCTCAAATCCAAAATTAAGTTTTGTATGACACAGGCCGCGCAGCCGATCCTCTTAATTCATCAAATAACTATTTCCTTGCTTGACCACTACGTACCACAATATCACATAATTAGTCATGTCTTGTATATTTTATATATGAGATAAACATGTATTTGTTATCATAATCAATATGACGGTATCGTTGTTGTAATGAAATGTTTTCAGAAGAACATGTTACTATTAAAACGACACAACTTGTATTGTTTCTGGTTATGTTTTACTCATAAATCTGTTTTATGTAAAAATGAATACATTGTATTACGCCATTCAACTGTAGGTTTTATGATGCTATCAAATACGCAATAACTATTTTTATTTGATTTTTGTTTCAATGTATTTTTGATATTCGATATTTTATGTAAAAAAAAAAACATATACTAAGAGTATTTTATTTTTTGTGTTATTTCTCAGATGTTTTCCAAGAAGTTTTATTTTATAAAAGCTAGTAACCCTTTGCAAATATGTTTTAACACAATTTTATATATGTTTTTATGATAAAATGTTTTTAATTACCAAATAATCTTTAAAAAAAACACAGTAAATTTGATTTGCCAATTATTACAATTATTGTAATAGTTTACTTAGTTTTCGGTTTCTGCTGTTACTGTATTTCGGAAACAGATATTCTGATTTTTTTTCAATTCAGTAAAACTGCAATACTATATTGACCGGTCAGTGGCTGAGTTAGCATCGTGTTTGGGTCTCATCCAGGCGTCGTGAGTTCAATTCCTCTGCGGCTAGTCCTCCATTTACGACACAAGCAACACCTTCCGCTTACTGTGATGGTAGTAGGAGATTTTCAAATATTGTCTAACCAGGGAATATTTGTCTATCTTTAAAAAAAAAATCGATTCATTTCGGTTAATTTTATTATGAAAATGTTAGAAATATGATCATATATTCGGGGTACTTTAGGTATTAACCATAATCCATTAAATTATTAGGCTAAAATTTTTTTATTAATTTGGCGGACATAAAGCAACCGTTTTATTTCCTTAGAAAACTCATTTGAAACGGAAAACATCTTAGCTAAGTAGTACGACTATTGTTTTTATTTTTTATTATGAAGTCTTTACTTTATAAAGTCGTTTATTTCATTCGATTGAACTCGGTCAAAAAACTACCACAACTTCCTTAGTGTTTCTGTAGCGACAATCTTAAAGTTAGGGTATCTTCCACGGGACGTTTTTTTTATTGCAAGGACAGCACAGTTGATAGCGTATATCATTGGGTTGCTTTTAATCGAGTTGCTCCCCCAAAATACTTTTTATTTCCCCCCACCTGTCCCTTTTGGCGGGAAAGAACCAAAGAAGACGAGTAGAAATGGCCACAAGAGACAAATTGTCGTAAACCAAAATTTTCGTGACTTTTTTTATAGAATGGAATAGTAAAAAATTGAAAATACTTTACAACTTGTAAGATACAAAGCTACCAACGTTATCAAAGTGCACAAAAGCTTCAAGAATCAGGAGACTATTAAATACATACTACTTTTTAAAAATAGACACACTTTCCTGTTGCCTGAATCTTGTTGCGAATAATCCGACAATATTTTAACTATATCTCCCATTATAAATAGCCGAAACGGTTCCTTGTGTAATGTTAGAGTACTTGGTAGCAAGCAGATTATTTAAATGATGGTATTTGAATGCGAATCTGACGGTTTTGACTACGCGACCACAAAACTGTTTTTGTTTGTACCACTCTAACTTGAATGACATATTAATCATCTTTGAACATAAACCAATTTTTATGTGAAATGGTTCAAAATGGAATACGTAAGTACGTACGTTACGCAAGTACTGTTGACCTAGTAGTTACGTGGGTTATTTGATTTGTTATCGTGAAAAATAAACGCTTTCTAGGACGTTAGAAAATTCATAATTCTGCGTTCCTTGCATTTCCTAAATCAAGGTATTCCCTTTTCCACCCTTCTCTCTTACGCCCATGTTATACGATGTCTCCGCCGTGTCACGATGGCGAGAAGTCACGTTTTAAATGGGCGGGTTGTAAAATTCGTAGATTTGGCGACGGAAATAATTACGAGACACTTATATTTGGGTCAGGAAATAAAATACGCAATCAAATGCGTGTGGTTGGAGAGATTGAAATATCACAACAGTTATGCAAGCTGTTTGTTTTTATGTCTTAAAATGATAGAAATTTGTTATGCAAATGGAATAACTAGGTTAAACGAACAGGAATGTAATTTACATACAAATTACTTTCCGAAAAATAATTACTGTGAAAATTTAAAAGAAAATGATACAGCCTGGTATCTGGAGGTAATTCCCGAAATAGTTTTTTATCTTGTGCTACGGTTGATATATTTAAAAGAGGTTTAAAAGATGACTCCTATATTACAGACTCTTGAATCGCATTACATGACACGTGCAAACATTTTTTATGTCCTCCAATACTTGTAGACATATTGAAGTGTGGTGAAATAGTGGTTATTGAAAAGGAAAATAATACATTTATTAAAAGGGCATAAAAAAGCATTTATAAAACTTACACTTAATAAAGTCTTATATCTAAAAACCAGAGAAAGACATTTCTTGTCTGTATTTTAAGATAAAGGGGAAGGCACTAAGACAGATAACACCCAATAAATCTATGATCGTCAAAAGCATCAACGTCTATTACTTTTCTTCTTGACAGGGGAAATTGAGTTGGATTTATCAAGTATCTGTCAAATTATCAGAGAGATGAAATGGACTATTCGTCTATTTCTGTGGTTTTGTAAACCACTCTCGTATTAATAAAATTGTGTGCACAATACATAACACGTACATGGTACTTTAAATAATGTGAAAATTCTACAGTTATACATTACTAATTTATTGATTTTAATAGAACATAAGTATGCATATACCTTAACTGTTATTTCTTACACCCATGCTCCCTTTGATTATATTAATAACATGAAAACTGTATTATATTTACATCTATTTAATGTTCCAGACTGGAAGATACTCTCAGTATCGCCCCGGTGAAAGACCACCATTAAGAATTGAAACGTTGCTTGAAATGGCTTTTAGCCGTGTTTGGTGACCAGATCTGAATAGCCAGGTATTTACCCACCTTCCTCTTCCCCTTCTCCTTCCCATCCCCAATACCTTCAGCCTCACAACATTCCCAAATTGGAAATGCCATAGTCTCTCTGGCTCCACACGTTTGGGAGCAGTTGGGACTCTTGTGCGGTATTCATTTACAAAAAAAAAAAAGTTAACAATTTTTTTATTATCTGTATTATGATTTATTTAATAAAACTTAATTGCTACATTATACTTTATTATGTTTACATACGTATTTATCATTACTCTTTGTTTCCTAAACAAAATTAAAAATTAAAACAAGGTACTTATTTACAGCTCTTTTTAAAGCAGATATTTTTATTTACAGGTTTTTGGTCCACGCTGTTAGTTATTATTTGTTCTTATATCTGTAACACATTATACGATCTTCCTCACCATATTGAGGAGAAGCTTAGGGATACATGCAAGTTCTTCTAGACAGGATATACCATTAGTTAGATCGATGGCATGCAGTTATCGAACTCTTGGTTGGGAGATCTTTAATTCGGTCACTCATGTAGCGAATTAAATCTCACAGTTTACCGATACCCAATAATCTGCGTTCAATAAACAATGTGAAGTTAAATCACATGCACCAATAATGAGCTACCGTCTAATTTTACGATGCTTAAATCGAGTTTATGAATATCGTAACTAAAACACATTTGCAACTTTGTTGCAAGATTAAAAAAAATTCCTAGCAAAAGCACAATCGTGAATGAGATCGTACGTAGGCGTGTACTTCATTCAAAATCTGGCCCAAAGGGGCGTAATAAAATCGAGCATGTAATGATAGACGTTTCCTTGCAAATGTAATAACAAACTATAAAGATTTTCTAACAAAACAATTCAATTTCCAAACAAGTGCTCGTATTCTAGTTAATTTTGGATTTCGTCAGTAAGTTTTCACGATCAATCACTGGAGCTTTTAATTGAATGCTGAAATTTTTGAGCACTGGGGTTCAAATTGAAAATAATTAATAATTATGAATAGTGACCGGATATTCATAGGAATTCTCGGATGTCACGCTATATTTAAGTAAGTCTAGTGCTTTTAAATAAAATTAGAATAAAGCAAAAAGTGTGTGTGTGCGTGCGTGCGTGCGTGCGTGTGTGCGTGCGTGCGTGCGTGCGTGCGTTCGTGCGTTCGTGCGTGCGTGCGTGCGTGCGTGCGTGCGTGCGTGCGTGCGTGCGTGCGTGCGTGCGTGCGTGTGTGTGTGTGTGTGTGTGTGTGTGTGTTAAACTTCTATCGGAGGTTGGACGTCAACATGTAAATCTAAACCCTTAAAACTGAAGACGGTATAATGACGTTGTGCTGTGGTCAAACCACTCCAGGAGTTACTTTAGTCACGAGGTTCGCCTTCTATCAGTTCTTGTTCCTGGATTATTAGCTATCGTTCTTAGTTTCTCAGTACTTGCCCAAATTACTGCGGTATGTAAAATTTAATACAATGTTGAAATTTTATATTTCTTTGAACATTCTTGATTTTTAATATTTGCTTTATTTTTGGTTTATTAAACCACTTTTGAATCATTCAGTAGCATTGTGTCATCGGCATAGCGAACAATATTCTTGCCATTGCTAGTAAAACCCCTCAGACAAACCATGCTCGATTTTTCATTCCGTATTATACACGAGAGCATAAAATGAAATCTATCTCTTAGAAATGATGAACGTGTTAAGGTAAGCTCCGTATTCGTGACATGCAGGAAATCTTTTGCCTGGAAACGTTATCTGCGACAGCACTGAATTCATTATTTATGTGAGAAGCACTTGCTTGCATTCGTATTGTAGTTGCATTCGCACGTGATCACGTGCACTTCGTTTGTTCATATATCTGGAGCAGCGAACAGTAAAGAAACGCCATTCACAACAAGGATCGCAATCTGCAGCACATGTTTCGCATGAATAATGACACTTTGGTTTATCTGCTTCTGAAATACGTCATGTTCTGGTGTTTGGGTACTGTTGTTTGTCCGACCTTGGCTTATCTTTTGTGTCATATCATATCGTAAAATAATATTATCTTTGCATTTGCATCTGCCTGTTAATGAAGCTTTTCACACAATGATCGATGTTCAATCTCCAATACTAATAAAGAATTTTGTTAAAAGTGTTATAACCAATAGTTAAGAATTTTTTAGTGAATTTTTTCTTATCGCATTGATGTATGTTTTTGAACTGCATTACATGACTTACTTGTACTTCCAATTCCTTTACGCGGAAAATCATCTCTATTTAATTCAACACATTTTGTTGGATAATATATTTTTCAGAATTTTCACCTTGATAATGATTTTGTTTTCAAGAATAATGAATGAAACTGATTTATTTTGCAAATGCTCTGTACATCTAGCATGTTTTATTATTTTATTTTAGGTCGGAATAACCTACAATTGATTACATTTCTAGGACCCAGAGAAGCGTTTTAACACATGTAGTAGCAACATCACAGTAGCAAAAGACGTTAAATTTGGCAGAATATCAAGACACCGAACAATTTATTGATTAGAGCAGCCATCCCTAATAGATTTACTAGCGGTAGGTATCCCACTAGAATCCTTTCGTTTCGTAATCTTTTTATCTGCGAGTATTCTACTTTCTTGGCAAATGGGCATCAGGAATAAGGATTACATAAGCGGATCTCGCGTCGGTGCGGTCGTGTAAGCCTATCGTAAAACGGATGTCGGTTTCCCCGAGCCTCCCTTAAGTATTACTTGGAAGCCTATTTGTTTTCCGGGAGCTTTTGCATTTTCATGAAAAATTCAGCGAGCGAAAACGGATTTTCTATGCAGTAAAAATGGTATCATATCTCGATTACGAATATTTTCAGGGGCTTCCTGATTAACGCCAAATGCATTTTGCTTGATGTAATACGTATTTATTATTACATTGATATTATGATACGATACTTTCAGAATTATGGGACATGTGTTGTGTGTGTGGGGTAGAATTATATCATCGACTTCACCATAATTATCGGCCTTATAACCATTATTATGTTCAATTCAAACTATAAAAACTTCATTCATTCTAATTCGTTTGATGGAAACGTTAAATAAATTCTTTCTATTATTATTTAATTAGTAATCCACATCTTTATTATCAACAATAGAAACATTTAAGTCTAAGAGATTTATGCAAAAATTGTGTCTTATTTGTGTGGTAAATTTAATATTTTTATTTTGTTTATTTAGAAAATTAAGGAAAATTTTATGTTGCCTTTCAGAATAAATTAAACAAAATAACTACAGATCTCTTAAAAAATCTATTTAAATAGTTAATACCTACGCATCAACGAATTATCATGTACAGCCATTTAAGCTAATCGAGAAAATTAATTTTCTTCTCCTTGAAAATGTTCTGTTCTCAATCTCATATTTAACCAGCTGTGTAGGGTTAGCTTTCGTTAAAGAAAAACGATTAAATGCCCATTCACATTTACTAGCACCGCGCAGAGCAGAACAGTACAGCACAAGCACGACACAGACGCGAGTATTCACATTACACCGTGCAACACAGCACAGCACAGAAGCGAGTACAACTGAACTGTCAACTGAGCATTAGCGGCTGCCACAATATATTTGAGGATTTTATAATCCTATTTCCATATTTATTATTTTATAACATAAATTCTCGGACCAATTCAATCCATTTATCGTTATCTATCTTCTCGGTTTTACGGTTTCTAGTGACGCAAGCTGACGAATATATCTGTGTTAAGGGTATGTGTTCGTACTAATTGCGCAGACGTCACAAGCAGCCACCAGCACGTTAAAATTTTCTAGCAGAAAATCTCGGTCGGTGCTGGCCCGTGCATGTGCGGATATCTTACGCTTATGTACGCTGTAATATGTGTTCTTAGGTAATGTAGGTAACTAATGTTGTTGTGTCTGTACTGTGGGGGGGGGGGCTGGTTGACGTGAATAAAAATGTATTATTCAACCAGCTTTACTACCCGGCTTAGTACGGAATCTAGTTTGATATTCTGTTTTTCGAAACACTCTTTTTTAATTCTGGGGTGAGGGCCAATTTCATAGTTTAAAATTTCACAGTTCATTCTTTTTTCAAAATCTTTTATCTTATTGTTAATAATGTACAAAACTACATGGCTTCTTGTTACTGACCTAAAAAGCGCAGACAAAAGCTGTGCAAATTTCGTAACGTCATGGCTGCCTGTTCTTTTTTTGTTGATTCAGATAGAACACGAACAGAATTTAATAAAATGTTGTGATTTAGGCGCACATTACAAAAAAAAAAAATGTTTACACCATTTTATTTGAGTTTAATGCCAAATATCAATGTGTATGGAAGCAAGGATTATTTATTTAAACCAAAATACATCTGATTGATTTTTTTTATTTCTGTTCACAATTTGTTCTGAATTGCATATTTTTCAGAAAAAAAAATTGAAACCGCAGTTAAAAAAATAAATGGGTTTTTCAAGCTCGGTTATTTCTTTTAAATATTAATGAAAATTTGTCTGCAAATTGTCATGCATTTTAAAACGTGTACTAACACAACTACGTATGCAATGGCCTGTCATTTATGCAGATGGTGATTCAAAAACATTAAATGGAACGCTCTCAATTTCTCAAATTTCTTAATGATTTGGTTATATGAAAATAACCCTTTTTGTTATGCTGATTTGAACCACTGATTTATTTAACAACCGGTTTTGCTTGGCCAAGTTTCGTATTTTTGTTTAGCTTATATAATCCTAACGAAGCCTGGACCAAGCGAAACCAGTTTTTTTTAAATTTATAAATTAGTGGTAGAAAAGTGTTTTGTTTCATATAATAATAACAATTTTATTAATAGTTATAATATTTTCTCCATTCCGGAATGTGAGGATATTAGTAGTATGGATACATATACATATGTAAGTAAGAACAAAAGTAATAATAAAAATGAGTGTGTGATAAGAGATATTAATAAATTAACAATATAAATATGTTTCAGAAAACATCATTCATTGGGGACTTCCATATGGTTATTGATCCATCGGATTAAAGATCGTTCTGGCCAATACCTTTCTTCAATGTGCTTTAATACTTGAACCTGAACTCTGACGAGATTCCATGATGAGCACATTTCTGGAGTTGTTAATCCCCTCCCTCATTCCTGCCACCCAGGTTCCAGAAACTCGCCCCTGGGTTAACATAGGGAGGCACTGCAGTGCCTGGGAAGTCAGAAAATTATGCGGTATGCATTATTGGACAAAGCCTTCCACACTTGAAACCTATCCATGGTTCTCTTTGAAGTTGGCCCTTTGGAGTGTCCTTTTCACCTTTGAGCTGCAGAGCGGAATAAATATTCTAAAAAGCGTGTGTGATTTTACACTCAGGCCTCACCTCTGCCTGTCAAAGTCGTCATCATCCATTAACTTGCTGGTAACATGGCAAACATGATAGAAGATCATTTTTGCTTGGTACTCATAATAATAATAATAATAATAATTGGATTACTTCTATAGCGCCGTTTTCGTGAGAAAATCACCTCAAGGGCGCTCATCACTGCATTGCAGTGTTAAAAACGCAATAACATTTTCCGTGCAAATTATTGTATTTTTTTTATGCGGAGCGAGAAAACAAAGATTTAATTCCATTAAAAGCGTTGAATTAAATAAGATATTAATTTTAGGATACTACAGTTTTGCACAGAATTGAAAACAATACGTAAACATTAAGAATGAATTGGTTAAACAATTTAGATGTATCACAGTACAATTTAACACTCTTTTCTGGAATAACTTTTTTTTTAAAATCATTGTGAATGTGGAAATAATAATATGGCGGTATAACAGCCTTGATTCTCCTTGCAAAAAATACGATATAATTAGCTTTATTAATAGTCATAAAAACCTATTTAACTTTCCCATTTAACATATTATTATCACAGCTATAAAGAGCAGCAGCCTTAGGTAGGCAGCAGTTATCAGTATAGTAGAATTCCGGCCATGCTGCCTTACGGTAGAAATAAAGTGACACAAGAAGCAAGTTTTTCTATCTCGTGATATCGTAACGTTGGGAATCTAATTTGCATAATTAAATGTTCGAAATATATATACTGCATAGTTCGTAAAACAACCGTTTGTACAGCATTCTCTGCTTTAGAGTTGGAAGACACGCCGAACGCTTGGCAATATTCGTACGCTGTTTACATTTTGGTATGAGAACGGTTCAATTTTGTAACAAATCGGTTGTGAAAACCTTCCAGCTTTCGTGTTTCGTACCTTCTGCAACGCAGATTTCTTCAGGACCTAGGTTTATTACTATTTACCGTTGCCATATCGTTAGTGCATATTCTTAGGTAGAATTGTTGATAATGTAAATAAACTATAACATAAGTATCAGCTATCTCTGATGGAAACACACTGCCAATACTTACACGATAATTACATTGATATAAAAAAAATCAATTATTATGGATTCCATTGTGAAATAGACTATGAACAGGTTTTGAAGTTTTTGATTGAAATTTCTTTTGTTGGCACAAGTCGAAAATCATTATTAATTGTTTTTGTGTTTAACTCGTAGAAGTCTATTTAATTTTTTTTTAAATAATCCAAATCAAATTTAATAATAACATTAATAATAACATTATTAAATTTGATTTAATTTAAATTTTAAAAAAAAATAGAAAATCTTATATAAAAACCTCATCTACTGAAAATTGGGGTGTGCCAGAAATCAAAGATGGTGAAATGCGATTTTAAGACAATCTTCATCCCTGCGTTTTGTTGCCAAATTCAAAGACTTACGGAATACCTTTACAATTTTACACCTCACGTTTCTTAATAATAATATCAGTTCTTTTACTTGATAGTTGCACTTTTTATTGAGTTTATGGGACCGGCGATGTTTCTCATAGGAGGTTATTATTTGCACTAAACTTAGTTTGTTGAGATGACACTTGAAGATCTTCGTGACAACACTTTTGAAGGTAGTTTTACCAATAATTAATAGAAAGGGAAGAAAAGGAAAAGAAAGGAAAGGAATATTCTCTAACATGATATACAAGGGAAATTGTTAGCTTTGCTGGCAATACAGTCTTTTTGTTTCAAGACAACACTTGTTTAGCTATATTTAAAAGATCTGGAAAGAATATGAGCTTCCTTAAAAAACGGTTAGATATAAACACTTCCACTTAATACAGAAAATACAAAATATGTCACATCAAGCATTAATATTACGGACCTAATGATAATTACTCTATAAAAACGGATAGCTGTACTAATCACAACGAATGCAGTAAATATCCCAGGATAGAGCGCACTTCACGGATGAAGTACCTCGGCCTCACCATTAACTCATACCTCAAATGCAAATAAAATTAGAAAGCCGAAACACTTCCTCAGAAACATAAGGAACTTTCTTGTCTTGTAACTTTTAAAAACGATTTATTTTGCAATCTGCCAATCTATCATTGAGTATGGTATCATTGCATGGGGAGGAACTACTTCATTTGCTCGATCCTGTCATTATTAAAATTATTCTCAAGCATCCCATAACTGCAAACAGTAATTCAATTCACAATTTAATGAGAGTATTTGACGTTCGACAGATCTACTATCCTCATGCATCTCTTTAAAAATAAACACATGTTTTACGAAAAAAAAACTAAACACAAGATTTACGCGTAATTCGAACAAAGAATTAAGTCAAGAACTCTTTTCCACCTTGGTCAACGCAATTTTAGATACTTTTCCCCAGAGAATATTAAACAGAATCAAACACAGAAAGCGTTAAAAAGTTTAAATTTGGATATGTTTTAATTAATGATCGACCCTTCACTGGTGTCCTCGTTCAAACGCCCTGCCATTGACAGTTACCGTTGTATTGTGGTAAACCTTGCTGTATTATATTGCAAGCACTATTGGTAAACTAAAATAAAATATTGCTATATAGGAGCTTATATATAAAACGTGCAAAAAACTTGCTAAAAATAATGTCAACTATAAATGTATTTACTTTATAACTTTTCTAATATAATTTTTTTCCTATTAGACTGTCTATAAAATTTAAAAAAATTTCATAGATTATTGTAACACAATTATTGCGAAAATCAAAAAGGTATCCCAAATGTAACCAATACCCAAGAACGAAGTAGTTTGTAAAAAATACTTATAATAAAGTAAAGAAAAATTTATCCCAAATGTAACCAATACCCAAGAACGAAGTAGTTTGTAAAAAATACTTATAATAAAGTAAAGAAAAAGTTATCCCAAATGTAACCAATACCCAAGAACGAAGTAGTTTCTAAAAAATACTTATAATAAAGTAAAGAAAAATTTATCCCAAATGTAACCAATACCCAAGAACGAAGTAGTTTGTAAAAAATACTTATAATAAAGTAAAGAAAAAGTTATCCCAAATGTAACCAATACCCAAGAACGAAGTAGTTTGTAAAAAATACTTATAATAAAGTAAAGAAAAAGTTATCCCAAATGTGACCAATACCCAAGAACGAAGTAGTTTGTAAAAAATACTTATAATAAAGTAAAGAAAAAGTTATCCCAAATGTAACCAATACCCAAGAACGAAGTAGTTTGTAAAAAATACTTATAATAAAGTAAAGAAAAAGTTATCCCAAATGTAACCAATACCCAAGAACGAAGTAGTTTGTAAAAAATACTTATAATAAAGTGAAGAAAAAGTTATCCCAAATGTAACCAATACCCAAGAACGAAGTAGTTTGTAAAAAATACTTATAATAAAGTAAAGAAAAAAAATCAACTAAACAAAATAAAATAAATATTATATATGTTGGAATTAATTGATGATGATAATAGCAATTCTTAAATTGAAGTATGATATGCATAAAAATGACGGAGAACATTGAGGTTGTATTAGCATAATTAATAATAGCGCAGTTGATGTTGAAGAGCAATGTTGAGATTCGTAAAGAATGCAAGGCTGATGTAAGCGTAGTGAGCAAGATTAAGAAAGGGACGCTTAGATGGTTTGGGCATGTAGAGCGAATGAACGAAGAAAGGAGTGTAAGGAGAATATATGACGCGAATGTGAATGGAAGAAGAAGCCGGGGACATCCAAGGAAGACGTGGCACGATCAAGTGAATCAAATACTTGAGTCGGGCCATGTCAGAAGTCGGAATAACAGAAGAGAATGTATGAGACGTTGTGAATGTGAATGAAGCAAGAAGCGTATGCCAAGATCGAGTTGTTTGGCGGTCCGTCCTCTCTGCCTACCCCTGCGGTCTTTTCGGTTTCATATTTCATTTGAGATTTGTTAATATTATCTACGATAGTTTAAAAAAGGATAATGTGACATTAAAATTATCGTATAATACTTATTATTATATGGCCTTCGGGTTAATTTGTCTTATCGACACTGAAATTAAGACAAAGTTTGGTGGACCTTCTGTAAACTTTTCAGTTTCAAATGATACTTCGATAACTCATTTAGAACAGCCTCACGGTCAGTGAAAGATCCCAGTGTACAAATAATGACTTTTTTTGCGTAATTTCATACTTCGTATATTTGGATAACGATTTATTTTATTCGAATTGAAAAGTCATACTATTGAGCTACGAGAAAAAAATCCTAAAGTGTGTTTATCTCCACATTCTTGGCTGAAGTTCTGAATAAATGCAATTGGTCAATGTTTGTTTAAGATGTTTAAGAAAATTATGAACAGCTGTAATTTACATACATTTAAATCTTAACTGCAAGCTAAGGTATGCCTCTAATAAATATTGCACATCATATTATATATTTACAGAGCGACGGACGAATAAAGCAACACTCAATGAGCACAGGAGCTCTTTCATACGCGGCTTAAAATATCAGCTGAAATCCCACTTGTATGTGACAGCAAATATAACAGACAGTAAAGATGAGTTTCAGAAAACATATGAAATGCATTTATGTCAAAGTTTCGTTAGTCTGTGATATTTTACGCACCAAACAATTTAACTTTATAACAATGCTCACCAATTGAAACTATTTTTGCTTTAATATTTTATTACATGCTCGACATTTGAAACTGTTTTTACTTGTGTAAATAAAAGAAATCAAAATAATAGGGCCGTCTCGCACAGCTGTGATAACATATATTTTGTACAGCGTTTGTTCGAGTTTCATTGCATTTATTTGTAAATAATTCTCTTTACGTCGGCTGTAAACCGATTTTCACAGTTGCATAAGGAATAATACCCAGATATGGCACCACTGTACTTAATTTTAAAAGCAACTTTGTATTATTTTACGTGGAAATTAATAACTGTTTTTCCCGTAAAATATCAAAATTACGATGATATTTGTGTTCAATTCAATCAGCTATTATAAAATATAAACGTTTTTATAATACCTACTTTTACTAAATCCTCTATGAAGTCTTTCAAAATAATAACAGTATTTATTTATTTATTCTTAAATTTAATCATGAAAACAAAAACATTAGCCACCCATCTCACTAGGATAATCCTGTGTTGAGATGAGCTTTACAATTTAATAATAATCAATAAATTTCAATAAGCAAACGATAATACATGACTAAAAAATAGTAAATATTAATAAGTAGATAATAGAAAATAAATAAAAAAGATCAGATCATAATAATTAAACAATAATAGTAAATAAATAATAATGATCAGATAATAATAATTAAATAATAATAGTAAGTAAATAATGATCAGTAAATAGTAATAAGCACATAATAATAATATGCATTCATATTAAATATTAATAAGTAAATAGTAATAAGTACATAATAATAAAAATCGGTAAATAATAATAAGTAAATAAAATTATGTAAATAGTAATAAAATCATAATATTCAAATAAAAATAGGTAAATAATAATATGTAAGTAAAAATATGTATGTAAAATAAAAAAAAAATTATAAGTAAATAGTAATAAGTAGTAATAAGTAAGTAATAATAAGTAAATAATAATGATAATATCGGGCATACATAGTTTCAACATTGATTACAATATAAGGGATTATTCCAACGTTTTGATAAAAATTGCGGTAGAACGGGATACTTGCATACAGCTACCCTATTATGTATGTGAACAACCACAAGTTCTCTGCTGGTTTGTTATAGTTTTTAAGAAAATGTCAGAAAAACATTCAATGCTGACTTTAAAAGGTATCAGATTGTATTTCATGACTTTTAAATAATGTTGTGATTTGAAATTTTATAAATGAACTGAAAATTGGCTTTATTTGCTTGGCATTGAATATTAAGAATTGATGACATTTTACGCTCTAAAGGATTTTTAGGGCAGTAGTCCCCCCCCCGGCGGAGGACAGGAGCCCTCGGAACAGAAAATTTTTGCAAAAATTCTTTAGAAAAATATCTTCGCATTCCTAGTCGAGAAATGTAATCAAATTAAATGCCAAAGGGTCCGTTCATTTTTATTTCAGATCTCGAAGAATTTATTCTGATAGATATTCAGCTTTTGCGATATTTGATGCTGTCTTGCAATATAAATAAATAAAAATGTTTAAAGAAAAATAATAATTAAAGACATTAGAGATTCCGTAAAATATTTTAAAAAAATATTCGGTTTATGTAAAAGAACATTTTTTTCTCTCAGAAATAGGTAAAATATAAATACAAAGGTAAAATATATATAAATATATATATATCTATTTACGTATCTTACGATGTTTCTTCTGCCGCAAACGGAGCAAACTTAATTAAATTTGATGATTTATTGAATATATTTATTGATTTCTGACTGATTTGATAATGCTCATGAGATATTCGTATATAGATAGGTATGTACGTGTATGAAAACACGAAAAAAAAAACGCTTTACGACCATATCTTTCCTATGCATAGGAAGTCAAGGCAGACAGCATTCAGCAGAGTCGAGTCAGCAACCTCCTTCCCCGACTCGCAGTCAAATGTTTAAAATATTTCCTGTCGAAGTCCGTCAGAGACGATAATTTTTTATTACGTAAATCATATAAGATATGGTTTTCATTGCATTTTAAAGCTAAAGGGATTTTAAAATCTTATATCGCAGAATAAACAAGATATATTATAGTAACAATTATTTTTATAAACAATAATTATTAGCCTGAAACACTCATCCAAATTGAAAAAACCTTCGAAGAAAAGATAAATGTCGCCGACAGGACTCGAACCTGCAACCTTCTAATATCCGGTCAGATGCTCTACCGTTGAGCTACGTCGGATTATCGCAAACCCGCTAAGTTAATCAATATATACTAGTGGTTCATTCAATAATTACGGTTTTTTTATTATATTTCACCTGTAAACAACCAACTTTATAAGTATGAGGAAGGCTTGTAACGGCTAAATCCCTCAATAGGTGGCGTCGAGACAAATTATGTCTTCATTTTATTGGTGAAAAATGTTTTGACTTGTCAAATATATATTATAGTGACCTTAAAGGCAAGATACTCTCAGTATCGCCCTGGTTAAAGATCACCATTCAGAATTGAAACGTTGCTTGAAATGGCTTATAGCCGTGTTTGGTGATCAGATCTGAATAGCCAGGTATTCCCCACCGTCCTCTTCCTCTTCTCCTTCACCTCTCCAATACCTTCAGCCTCACAACATTTCCCAATTGGGAATGCCATAGTCTTACTGGCTCCAGACGGTTGGGGGAAGTTGGGACTCTTGTTCGGTATTCATATAAAAAAATTTAAAAAGGAACTACTTTCCGAGTAAGTGCAAGTTTACTATTTAGAGTACTGTATAATACCAGAACCTCAACCATTTCAAACTGTCTTATTAGCTCGAGCATTTCTAAGTGCAGAGTAAGATCTTTCTCCGTTTACTTGGAATATACTGAACAGAATGCCACTTATTAGCTTCGCAGCCAGAGCAGAAACAGAAGCAATATCGCCCATAATACAAACAGGTATATCTCATATGAAATCCTCAGCACGGGAAATCCCAGTATGGATATATTTATTTTTTTAACTCGTTGAAAAAAAACCATTTTTAGTATCTATTTATTATATTTAGCAATGGCCATGTTGATTTTTTGAGCGTTGAAGTGGGTTGTGGCACAAATAAGGTTGAGAAACACTGCTGTAAGTGAAGATTCATCTATTTTGGTAAAAATCCATATTGTCCGACACTCTTGTAATAGGTAAGGGTAATTTTCGTGGCTCAGATATTATACACATACGTCGTTATGCCATAAGCCAGATGTGAAATGACCCCGTTTCTGGCACATAAGCAGCCGCTGTGTAAGGCATTATGTGTATTATGGCATAATTCCTATTTGAAATTATATTACGCGGAATCGAAATATGACTATGAATCACCATTGTTCAGGAATTACCATCAGCTCACAAGAGCTCGGCTTGTTCAATGAGAAACTAGTTTCGTCAGCTGGATATGAATATGTTTACGACACCGGAATAATATATTTTTAAATAATTTATTAAAACAATTTTAAAGCTATTTCCCACTTTTTATTTTATGACCTGTCTGGTTTTAGACTATCAGGGCTATCTTCAGAATGGTACAATTTCTATATATATAATTTTTCGGGTCAAGATGGGAAAACCTAACAGTAACCTCATAATAAAATTAGAATTAGATCAACCTTTCAATTTGTAAACGCATTATACAATCACCTTGTCAAAAACACAATGTAATCCATTTTAAATAGTTTTTTTTTAAAACAGTGAGATATATAAAGTTATAATATTAATAGAAAAATCTTAAACCCTAAAGGATGTAAAATCAGGACATAGTAATTAATACTGATTAATAAAAATTGTACCATTGTATGAAGCTATCACTTGGTGGTGATGCATTTTAATTAAATGAAGTATTTAAACTTTGTTTTAACCACTTTTATTTTTTACGCCAACTGGTCTCGGAACAATTGTTCCTTCATCAGCCATCCATCCATCCACCCATCATCATCGCTAATCATATTATTTCAAACAATCATAGTTTTGATAAAACACACGGATCACTCATTAATAGTAAAAGTAAACGCTTTGGTAATTTAGAAGCACAAGAAATTAAGAAATCTTTTCATAATAATGAATGTATTATTAACAATCACATAAAATCTATCTTCCAGCTCCACCTTAAGGGGAACGGCTGCGGTGCCTGTTTCATACAAAACAAAATTTTGGATTGGAGGCCAAAATACCCATCCAAACGGAATGATCTGTTTTTTTAATTATAGGTTTAGTAAATATGTAGTACGGGTGAAAGGTATTTTATTTATTTTTGTTTTAATTTTTTAATTATGTGCCATGAAAAAAAATCATTTTTCATAATTTTAGAGGTGGCTTAGAAAATTATTTGCGGGATTATAGTACTTTTAAAAAATATATTTCACATTTGCTATGTAAGTATGATTCTATAAATAAAAATATAAAAATAAAAAAACGGTTTTTTCGGGTCGATATTTTAAATTATGCATGGCAAATTTGTGTTCCACCGTAAACTGGTCGTTTTAAATTTAATTTAAAGTCCACCATAATGATTATATTAATTTTTTAAAAATAAAATTAATTTTATATTTCATTACATTTTCAAATAAGATGGGTTAAAACTTTTTTAAATCACCCTTAGCCCCTAAATAATTGTTAAAGACGCCTCTAAAATCGCGAAAAATCAATTCCTTTAATGGCCGATATTTCATAAGTTGAAATAAAATACTTCTCATCCGTACTAGATATTTACTAAATCTTTAATTAAAAAAATAGATCATTCAGTTTGGATGGCTTTTGGCCTCCAACCCAAAATTCAGTTTTGTATGAAACAGGTACCGCAGCCGTTCCCCTTAAATATTTTTTTATTCACCCCTTCCTCAATCTTTATCTCTTTCCCCACTCTTTTCTAATCCCTAGTCATGCCCCCACCCCCACTGTGATACCTAATATAATATATAACAATTAATAAAAAAAATATGGCACAACATATATTATATATGCTGTCATAATTTTGTAATATGTATTGCTAAGTTAGTTTTAATTTTTCCCTGATGAAGAAATGGTTGTTCCGAAACCAGTTGGCTTAAAAAAATATAAGTGATTAAAATAAAGTTTTATTGCTTCATTTAATAATAAAATTTATATCAAATCTTAGTTCCCACATCCCCCGGAGTAATGTATATATATCGTAATTTAAGAAAAAAGATTGTACCAGTCTAAAGATGGCAGTGATAGGCTGAAACCGGTCAGGTCATAAAATAAAAAGTTTTAAAATGGTTTTGATAAATTATCATAATCGAATTCCATAACGAATTTTCAGTGTCAAAAATAGAAATATTAAAAAAGTTTTTGTTTTTTAAGTAACCCCAATAATCAGAGCTCTATTATTTCTTCTTATTATTATTTTTCTGTCACCTTAGTAGATTTCCATAGATCGATGTTCGGCATTCATATTTTTTGTATTACTAAAAACATTCACCGATACGAAAACATTTGAATTCGGAGCAGGTACGACGAGTACACGAGTATTCTACAATATTGAAAACTTAAAATCTATCTGACATAATGAAAATTCTAGTTATCTCAAAACTGGATAGCTGCCAGATATCACTAAAGCTTAACAGCAGTATCTGCGGCATTTAAGCCAAGTATGTGAATTAATTACATACATCCATGAGACGGCTCTAGGATCATTGTTCGCCCACAAAACTTCGATCACAATTCTCCGCTCACCGTGTTTTGAGCCACGTTAATTCATTGCGTAATATTATATATTTTTAAAACGTTCCTATAAATTTAGAAGGTGGGCAATTAGGATGCCATTTTATTAAATTGTTTTAGGTATACTTTCGTTTTTTTTAAAATAGTGTATTTTGGTATGCATTTTTTTGATCGTCGTTTTTTCTCTTAAAAATGTAGCAGAAGTCTGATTGTTTGAAGCAGTCAAAACTTCCAAAAGGGAGCTCTGTTGTCGTGAATTTTTATAGCATTTTCTATCTGTATTATGTCATCACGTCTAAAAATAATATGTGGTGTTGTATCTTTTGTTCTACATTTTACTTAAAATTGTAAAAAATATATTTATATATATATATATTTGAGAAAATACTGATTCAGATAGAAATTGATAAAACAATATACATTAAAAGGAGGATTCACCTGCATCCTAACGATTTCTTACAGAATAACATAAATAACAGTTAAATTCAATTTTACAGAAAAAATTATACAACATTAAAAGGAAAAAAAATATTGTGTTACGCAAAAAAATTCGAAAAATATTGAACGATATTTGAACTGATGTAGCAGCAGATAAATTATCTTTACAATTATTTTTTAGAAGAATTTAAAGGAAAAAAAAAATTAAGTATGTGTGTTGAAAGTCAGATGACCTACTAACTGAAGATGGGTAAAAATGACATATTTTTCAAATTTTCGCTCTAGGAATGTTTATAAATATATTGGCTTAAATAAAGTGAATGTCTGTTGTTTCACCAAAAAATACATTTGGTCGGTTTCAGTGGCGTTAGAATACTTTATGATGCCCGATAACTCGGAAAGAAAGTACGTTTCTCCATAAAATATATTATTTATAACGGTCGGCATTACCAATATCCATAACAAAAGCCCAAAAATATTTTTCATGTGTTCCGTGGAAAGTTCGGAATTTCTGATTCGAAACGGATCCAAATTTTGCTCTACGACTGCGAGTGTTGCAGGCAATCGAGTGCTTTCGAGCTATCAATGGATCTAATTTATCAAGTATTGCTTTAAAGGCATAATATTTAAAAAGGTTTTTAAAGTGATATTTTCCAAAGCTTATACGAATGCTTAATTTTTCAACTCTTTGTTATTTATTACTGAAATGATTAAATCTTTTTTCCATACATAAAAAGAGTATAATAACTTTGCTTCCTGAATTAATGTCTTTGATAAAAAATATTATATTGTTCAATCTTGAAGATAATAAATAGAATCATTAGATGCAGTAGCAATATTAACATTTAAATAAAACACTTTCACTGATGCGACGACAATCAGGGAAGAATTGAATTGAAAAATGCCATCTGTGGGGTTAGGATTGTTATTTAAGTTGAAGGCTGAAAGGTTAGTTTTTGAATTGATATTATAGTGCGATCAGAGAGTAAATTTTTGTTAAAATAAAAACACCGACCATTTACTTTTTTTTTACATGAATACCGCACAAGAGTTCCAACTGCTCCCAACCGTCTGGAGCCAGTGAGATTATGGCATCCTCAATCGGGGAATGTTGTGAGGCTGAAGGTATCGAGGAGGGGAAGAAGAAGGGGAAGAGGAAGGTTATAAAATACCAAGCTATTCAGATCTTGTCACCAAACACGGCTAAAAGCCATTTCAAGCAACGTTTCAATTCTGAATGGTCTTTTACCTGGGCGATACTGAGAGTATTTTCCACTCTGGAACGTACTTAAATTAATGCTAATAAGACAGTACATTTTCATTGGCGTGGAGGCTTCTTGATCTCATATTTTAATGATAACTGTCTCCTGCCACACACTTTCAGTATTCGTTTTCTTAACGTGTTTTCCAGTTTTTCCCCACATAAACACAAAAGTATGTGTTTTCCATTACTAACTGTTCCTTTGTTGGAAATTTAATTGATTTAACCGGTTAGTGAGCAAGTTGATAATGTTCCCACCCGGGCATCATAAGTCCTCTATCGTTGCATAAGCAACATCTTCCGCCTTTTTACTGGTGGTAGTAGGAGTTTATATTGGTTATTCGTAACCGGGGAATATTGATTTTCTTTAAAAAAATAAAATTATGGTAATACGTTTCAAATTATAATAATGGGATGAGAAATATTTACAGCAATTCAGCCGATTGCGGTGAAAAAACAATATATTTTTATGTATTCCGAATGCAATCAAATTTCGGAAGAACGATTAAATTGTAAAAACAAAACTTTAATTTGCTTCGATCGCAGAATGTTGGAAAGTTATTTTTAATTAAATAGCGTTCGAAGTAACTGTTTAATAAATTAATAACGATTACTTTGTATAAATTGAAAAGATGCTTTTTAAATTTGCCACATTGTGACTGGATATTACGACAAACAGTAAGGTTATGCGATACTCTTATAATTTTTATTTTCATCTTTATCGGTTCTTACTTTGGTCGATGCAATGAGAAATTGCGTTGAATTTAGTTTTTATCCACGTCTAACCAGGTCAATATCCATGGAGCGGGTCGCTTGTATTATTTAACACATTCGGGGCATTCCGCCCTTGCCAAATTTTGTCTGAGGCCGACCATGAATGGTATATGACTCCACCGCATATCTGCCCTGTAAATTATCTCGGGATATGCTACATATGATTTACTTGCTAGTTCTAACTAGCGCAGAAAATGGAGGAGAATTGTAGCAGAATTCGGTATACAGAGGCATTGTTCAATATTCTTTACAAGATGAATTCTATTCACATATACCCGCAATAATATGTGACAATGAATTGTGTTTTAGTGTGTAAGTCAATGTTCCAATGCTAACCCCATACACGAACTACAGTCAAGGTAATAAATATCGTAACGATGAAGCATCAAATCTAATTGCTCTTTTAATTTTTTATTATTTATTTGCAAATTACCAAAAAATTTGAGCTCGTTAAATATTTTTATAAATTATTTTGTCATGCCTTTCCCATAATGAGCTACGGAGCTTAGAAAATTCGATTAATTTTTCCATCAAAAGTGAGAAGTTTGCCACTTTAAAAATATATTTCTTAAATTGTTTCATGAAAAAGTTCTATGATTTTGGAAAAAAAATATATTGGCAAAGCGCAAAACCGGTAGAAAAATTGTTTGTTGAAATGCAATAAATTGTACCTGAAATACAGAATGGCAGAATACGCTACCGGATGTGGATTACGAACTGCTGTGTTTAAATACCAATATTTCATAACATTTTTGGTGTTATTAATACCCGAACAATCATGCAAAATATAAAATACAAAATTAGCTGTTTAATAACCCAGTACAAGGATTGTAGGCTAACTGATAGAGCAGCTAGCTTAAGCTTTGTATTCTCGCTAAAAACATATGTTCCTAACTCTATCCGTTCATTTGCATAACAATTCAATTGTGTGATGACGAACACGTAATACCTACGATCGCTCTTACAAAAATTGTTTTATCGGGTCTTTGACATTGAGCCACAAAACACGTGTTGGATTTAACCGATTTTACATAACAATTCCTTACGTCAGCCAAAGGTAGAATCTAGGTTCGAATGCTGGAGAATGTTTTAAAATGTCATTTCCAAGAAGACGGTGTAAAATTTCCGTCATTTTGCTTTTATGTTCGCTCGGACGAAAGGGTTTTATTTATTTTTCTGATTTCTTCAGACGCAAACCGATTTCTATAGGCTTTGGCCTCCCATGGTCGAGGGTAAAGGCTACCGACTACGTCGAAGGTCAGGTTCAAATCCCGGCGTGCGCAAGTAATTTTTATTTAATTAATTTGTTGTTTCTAATTAATTCATTTAAAAATAATATATAGAGTATATTTGCGCACGTTCAGAGTGGAAAGATACTCTCAGTATCGCCCTGAGGTGAAGACCACCATTCAGGGTGAAACGTTGCTTGAAATGGCTTTTAGCCGTGTTTGGTGACCAGATCTGAATAGCCAGGTATTCCCAACCTTCCTCTTCCCCTCCCCAATACCTTCAGCCTCACAACATTCCCCAATTGAGAATGCCATAGTCTCACTGGCTCCAGACGGTTGGGAGCAGTTGGGACTCTTGTGAGGTATTCATATAAAAAAAAAAAAAACCCGATTCGATTTCTTTGGAACCACTGGTGACTTTTTCCGAGTAGTAAAGAACACGGGACCAAGATATAAAAATTCAAGGTAAAATTTTCGTTGTCATGATATTCAAAACAATATATCCATTGTGTAACCATGTAACTAGCTCTGGGTATTTTGTTTTTAAATTTTTAGGTAGTCGATTAAATCTTGTGATCTTGCAACTGAGAGATCTGTTGACATCTATTTATAGTACACATGTACCTTTTGAGAAAGAGTGAGAGGTTACAACGGAGCAGTGGCGTGCTCCTTGATCTGGGGTAGGTAGCATTTCAGGTATTAATAATCACCATTTATTTTTGAGACCTGAACATCTTAGATTTACCAGGAAATAGTTCCGCCGGGAGCCTTATAGGTTTTGGAACCATTTGTTGGCATTATTAATTTATTCGCGATTTCTGATGAACACAAAAGCACCTTCCACGTACGTTTCGAAAGCGATCAAAAGACAATAAAACAGCCGGTACAACTATAAAATGTATAACGTGACTGATGAAAATCCTTCATAGTTAAAATATTTAAGCCCTAATTTAAAAAACTATGTCCCTTTTCGGATTTATCATTTACTGTCATTATAGTTGTTTTCGGTAAAAACATACATTAGTTTCTCATGGAAAAAAATGTTAAAAATAATCACCCAATGAACAATTAATAATGCATCTTCTTCAATAGAAATTCTTACAATATATACCAAAAACTTCTAAAATATAAGATATTAGTAGATGCTCCTTTTTAACATTCAAGAGAAAAAACACGTTTCCGAATGACGAAAATTCCCACGAATATTTTATCTGCAGCTTCGTGATCAAATAATAGGTGACGGTAAACATCTTTAATTTTTTGACGAATTAACGCCACATGCCGGGGTCTACATTAAGCTTCAGATTTATTAAAATCGGCAACTCTATAAAAAGGTTATATTATCAACAAAGTAAGTAGAGAAGTATACAAAGAGAGAATAACCCTTTTTTGTAAAAAGCTCTACACCAACAAATCCGTCCATAATCGTCCACACGTTATTTTGGTATGAATCTCCACGAAGCAAGTAAAAAAAAAAGTAAATTCTGAAGAACAAGGTACTCAAGGCGGGTTGCAACTAAAATATAGAATTTTTCCAAATAGGAGCAATTTATTAGGGTAGAATTATCACAATTAAAAATTTATATCATTAATAATATCGCATAATATTAAAAAAAAATGGAAAAACTATATTTTTTATCAAAGATGCGCTGTTTTTTTAATTACCATTTTTCCCGAAAGTAGGTGCAGCTTTTCAGCCTTTATGGAATGCACGCCACTGCAACGAAGCTACCAGTTTGCTAATACACGTTCAGAGGTCACCAGAGTAAGCCTGTGATATTTGGCGTAGGTTACATTAGGAAAAACTGCGGCATGAAATGTTGTTTTTTCGTAATCGCACGCATTTGGTGTTATGGAGTGTGAAAATTTGACGTGACTCGTAAAGACTTGGGAAATATATGGAAACGATTCAACCCCTTCCTCTGTCTACTCCGCATAAAAATATTTGATATTCAAATATTTTCCCCGCATTTTTGTTTTTATAGTTTTGGGTGAATGTCCATAGCACATTCTCGTAAAAGAAACGTTTAAATTATGAATTTCATTAAAACTTTATACTTTGTGAATGCATATGAGTATAATTTTTATGTACTGCCGCACGAGAGTGCCAAATGCTAGGCGCCACTTGAACTGTAAGATACCCATTTAGGAAAATTCTAAAACTGCAAGAAGCGAAAAGGAAGGAAAAGCTGAAGAGGATGGTTAGGTAGTACGTGGCTCTTCAGCTTTGGTCACCAAGGAAAGCTAAAGCCATTACAGTAAATATTCCACTCTGAATGCCAGGCTCTCCCAAGGGCAATCCGGAGAAAATATTCCATTATGGAACTAAGTGCAAATATATTACAAACTTGTAATATATATAGGCATATATAATATATCCCATTTAGATTGGTTAAAATTTTACTTGCTTTAGACGGATTTCCAACTCGTGACCTCTGGGTCAAGAGTCAAAGAGCATATCACTGTACCGCGGAAGTAAAAAAAATAAAATCCAAAATTTCGCTTTGTAATGCGGCGAAAATGAAAAGTGAAATGAATTCAAGGCAGCATCCGTCAAGAAATTCATAGTGTCAAGTACAATATCCAATGGCCTATTATATGTTTCCAAGACAATATTACGTCAATCCAGGAGATATGACCAAGCACAGTGTATTTCATGCATCGCGTATATTAATCGATTGAATTAAATGAGATATTCCTCACCTCCTCGTGGTTTGTAAAACGTAAATCAGATTGGGTCCTTTGCAATTGTATTTTGCGAAATGTTATTTCGAAATATTATTATATTTTGTCCGGTACTAACGTTAGTTTTCTTTGCATTCTTTCTTTTGAAAATATTTTTTCTCTCATTATATCTTTTGATAAATGTAACATCTGTTCATTATTCTTACCACTGAAGATTAAATCAATAGAAAAGTGTTGTGAGCGTTTCTGGTGTGCCCGAACTGGGTCAATTTTACCCTACTTTGGGTGAGACACTTTTTCAGTTGTCGAATTTCTTTCTTGAACAGAAAATCAATTTCATTAAAGTGTTTGTTGCCTAGGAGTCATCATAACAATTATACATAACAATTCTAGTGAATTTCAGTTCAGTGATCTTAAATGAGAAGAAATTAAAAAAAAAATCATTCCATTAACACGGGACAGATCTCACGAGGGAAGTCTCAAAATTATGCAAATTTATAATAATTCTGAATAATTAGACTTATTTATCTCTTCGAGATTGGCTTGTTCCCGGAGAGTTTCAATTCATTATGTAGCATTTGCATTTAATTAGAATTCTCTCGTGTAGTTCAGACGTAGACTAATTTGTATACTGTTATTTTTCAAAAGAGAATTAAAATTTTTATTAGAAACAATTTTGACGAAGTTAAAAAAAAAAGTGTTTTAGACGTTTAATTTGACCTTTTATTCTATTTTTTTTTTTTAATATTACATTTCAGTTTAATTTGTAGAACTCCATTTTCATTTAAAGTTTTTAAAGTTAACTATTATTATTCAATTTAAAAAAACTGTTAAACTTATAAATAAAAATAAACAATAGTTATGAAATTAATGATAACAGTTATTACTATATTTCAAAAACTCAAAAAAAACTGTTTTTTAATTACATTTTTAATATTAACAATTACATAATAATTAATAACAATTGAGAATATTTAATCAATTGAAACTAATGAAAATGTGCACAAGTGCTATTACGTCTTGTCAAGTTGATATTAGTTCCCAGCTAGGCAGATTACATGTTATAAGGAACTAAATGCTCCAGATGTGCGTGGTGTATTATTCTGTAATTACTGTTTTTCTTCAATCTATCTACCTAGTGTTTTATGAATAATTTTAAGTGACATTATTTAATACTTTTTTAGACTCCCCTCTACTCAAGTCAAATAATCATTTGATTAATATTGGCAGTTTGCAGGTTTCAATTTATATTTTTGGGAGGATTTCATCATCATATATTTTCGGTCCTAGATATTTACTTATATGTAATATGTCGTTTGATATTAATTGAATTACTAATACTGTATTGTATTGTACTTTTTGACAGTTTAACGGTTGTTTCAAAGCTCCGTAGCTCACGATGAGTATTTTTAATGTAATAGTTTGTATGCTGGTCTGCCGAATGTACCTTTGAACAGACTGCAAGGAGTGTTCAACACAGCAGTTAGTCTTGCAGTGTCACTAAATACTGTTACATCACTCCTCTTTTACGTGATTGCTTATATAGGCTTCGAGTCACAGAAAGAGTTCAGTTTTGAATTTGTCTTATGGTATATAAGGCACTGAATGGGCTGGCACCATCATATTTGACTGATCTCTGCGTAAAGGACAGTATTACTCAGGGGCAACTCACGCCCAGGTCGGAAAAGTTTGATGCGTCGAACAGAGTGGTCTCCTTGAATCTTGACCCTCTCGTTCGAATGCTGCTAAATTTGGGGACAGAGCTTTCAATGTACTGGCCAATATTCTTGGGATAACCTTCCATTTGGCTTGAGGTCAGAAAGCAATTTCGAAACCTTTAAGAAAAGTCTAAAAACATATCATTAAAGGGGTTACAAACCTCAACAAGATATAAATCGCTCTTGAGGTGATTTTAGTCAATAAACGGGGCTCAGAAAAATTTACCATTTATTTATTTTTTTTCGCACTGTCTATTTTATGTAATGTCAATGTAATGTGATTGCTTGAGTTACAATTTGTATAAAAAAATAATTTATTTTAATCCATGCTTTTTTCAATAAATACAAATTCTTATTTGTCGACCATTTTTACATTTATACAAAGTTCTGTTGTGATAAATTTACCATTACTTGTGAACAAACATAATTAAATTCGTGTCCTCAAAGCCCTATCAAAATATCTTATAGCAACGGAATTTTCACTCGACTACGAGACGAGTAGGTATAGTCTATGAATTACCTTGCCGAGTTCGCTTCCCAGAAATATGTTTTCTGGTCATGTACGCCATACTTATTAGCATAATAGGATGAATGGTCCATAATTAATGATAGCGGCACCCTCACGTATTAGCGGCACGTTGTTAATTACAATAAAGATGTCCTACGGAGACCAAACTAATAGTTTACAAACTCTTCATATGAGAAAGTTTGATAACCGACGTCTACAGAGACTTTGAAATTCACCCAAGTAGGGGCTTATCTTCACTACCATAAGCCGTTCTCTAAAATTGACTTCCCGTTCAACTTCAACCGTAGGCGCTCTACAAAAGGAAATGTTTAACGAAGCATATGAGTTGCGATGATATTATTACTTGCGGTCGTTTTACTAAGTGCCTTGTGTAATAGCATACATATATCATTCCCGATCAGATTTAACTGCATATTAACATGACTCATATCAGTTTTTTGTATTTATATCAGGTTGTTGTTGAGTGGTTAAGGAAGTTGTTCATGTCATGTCAATAAGAGTCAATTGTGGTTCCTCTAGTGGGAGTTTGTTGAAACTAAGTAAACAGAAAGAAACTCTTCGTCGCCCTTCAGGTCGCATTAATAATAATCACATTGTCTTTTGAGAAATATTTTGCCAACTCGGTTTCACTTCAATTTTTTTTTCTGTAATGCGTGATTTAGTCAAATTAACTATCTACTTAACAGAAAACGGCTGGATATAAACGAAAAATGAATTCCTAGTAATGTATTGGATCTTGTGACAGTGAGAATACAGCATTTTATTGATTTTTTTACAGTAAATCCACACAGAAACAATTTCCCTCAAAGCGAATATCATCTTTGGGGATGCTGTGTATAGGGTCTTTTAGATGATAGAAAGGAGTGAACCTGGGTCTTGAAGAGAACCATGTTGTAGGATAGAGGAAACACGGAGGCCGGCAGATTATTCCACAGCCGAGCAGTTGAACATAAGAACGAGTCGTAGAAGCGACCCGTTCTCATGTGACAAATGTCAACCGTGTGCAAATGTTGGGCGCGCGTTTGGCGTGTTTACCGACAATGCACCGGTGCCGAAGGGATCAATGATGCTAGTTCCTCAGATCATCTTCCATTAAAAAACCGGTAGAACAAGGGCAGCATTCCCACCTGACGTCTGTGCTCCTAATATTGCCGTCCGTTTGTTATAATTTGTTCTTTTCGTGAAGATCACAGTGGTCATAACGTCAAATTTGAACCGTTACATTTGCTAAGGCATTTTTTTTTTTGCAAAATTATTAATTCCAATATGTTTGTTGTTTATCGCATGTTTGTAATATTATAACAAATTCTTGTGTTAAAACTACCTGATTGTTGATGAAAGTTATATTACCTCCCGTGCAGGGCATACCTTAACTGGCAAAAAAATATGAAAATCCATTGATCATTTTTTTAACGCTATCTGTACATATTAGGAATACAAAAATATTGGAAGTAATCTAACATCATACAAAAACATAATAATACTGATGTTCGTTTGTTGTCATAGACCCCTTTTTGCCGTCGTGGTACGGTTTTCGGAAGCGTTTGCAGGCAAGTACGAATTCTTCCTTTAGGCGCTGTAAATCGATTTGCACCTAATATTCTGGTTAAAGACAGATGTTGAAAACACCGCCATCATAGGGAAATTATGCATAAGTAAAATATACATATTTATAATTAAAGTAAGCATTCTGGAATCCTGTAGAACTCGATGCTAAACGATTTTTAATAAATAACAATTACATTATTTATATGGTATATAACATTAATATAAAGTACATAAATACTGTTTCATATTAACTCTCAATTAAACAACTGAAAATAATTATATTGTGTACAAGTGCTATCAAGTCGGTATTAATTCCCAGCTAGGCAGATTGGCTCTGCAAGGAACCAAATGCTTCAATTATACGTGGTTTTTGTAATTTTGTTTATCTTTAATCTATCTACTAAGTGTGTTATGATTAATATGCATGAATGTTAGTAATTTATTTATTTTTGTTTTGCATTATGAAATATAGACAATTGAAGGAATTGATTTTTCACGTTTTTAGAGCCACCTTGAAGAACTATTTGGGAGCTAACGGTGATTTGAAAAAAAAGTTTAACCCTGTTTTCTTTGAAAATATATGTAAAAAAGTGTTACCCAGTCTACTTTAAAAAATATAATGAAAAAAAATAAATATTAAATTTAAAACGACCAATATATGTTGGAACACAAATTTACCGTACATAATTTAAAGTATCGACCCCAAAAAAGGTTTTTTTTTAATATTGTGTTTTTACATTTTTATTTACGTAATCATATCTACATAACAAACATGATAATTAAAAAAAATACAATAAACCATCAAATAATTTGTCTGTAAAATTATGAATATAATTTTTTTTTCATGGCCTGTACTTAACAATTTAAAACAAACATAAATAAAATACTATATATATATAACATAATCAGCCTTTAATTTAAAACAAATATATCATTCAGTTTGGATGGGTATTTTGGTCTCAAATCCTTATGTTATGTATGAAACAGACAGCGCAGCCGTTCCTCTTAACAATAGGTTATTGGATCGATGCATGACGTTTTTTAGGTTTTAAAGTTTATTTCTAGGGTGATTTTATTATGGATTTTCGTTAACAGATATGCATATGTCTTTTGATGTTTTACCGTATTGTTCCTCGGGACAAAGAGATTCTTTCTGGTGTGAATTGTAATATACTCGTATTTATGATCAAGTTTTTGTAAATAAACATTTTTAAGCAGTTTTGTCTAATATTTAGGCTAATAAATTTTTTGAATAGCTCATCACTACAGAATATATAAGATTGACGCAAAAAGACTCTAATAATCAATTTTTGGAATGTTAAATTGTTCTTCCCGAGGCTCCCCAATCAATACAACCGTGTGTTATGATTCAGATTTGATAATAATAATAATTTATGGAAAATTATTTAGTCACAGAAATATGACTGAAAAGGGGTTAGTTAACACGAACGAGGATCACATCTTTTGGCATGTAGCTACCTTGCGCACTAACGGAGATGTAGTAATATCTAAACAATAATGGCCAGTGTGTCACCAACCGCTGAAAGCTTGGCTTAATTATGAAGAGGATCGTCCTTAAGCTTGGCTCAACTTTTTAAATTAATACTCTACATTGCTAAGGGACATATTTTGAATTTTTTATCTTAACCGCCCTTTCTTTTGGATATTACCTACCTTAAAAGCAATTTAATTTCATGAGATTTTTTAAATGTATTTGTAAAACAAGACATAGTAAAAGTTCTTAATTTATCATGAATATTGATGATATTTTGACGACAAACGCAATTTCTGGGGACTGATTTTATTATTTCTACAGATTTGTTTTTTTTTTATTGAACTAGGCCCGTGCTCGTATCACAATAGTCATAAATACGTTATATAATGCGATACCTTCATGCGGAAAAAAAAAATGTAAATCATAATTAATACATAAAGTTTAAAAAGAAATAACATTTCAAGTGAAATGAAATGAAAATAAGTAATTTGATTAAAAATATAAAAAAATCAAATAAGAAAATTCTAATTAAAAAAGAAAAATTAATCTGTTCAATTGAATTTTCAATTTAAAGTGTTTTTATTTTCATACAGGGTGTATCAGGACGTACCTGACAAACTTTACCCAGCGATTCCTGAGCATATTTGGGTAAAATATGTGGAGGGCATTTTGGTTTCCGATGACTTTTCTAAAACTTTTTTATCCTAAACACACAAACAAATCAGTAGGTATTGGATAGTTAGGGTCGGGGTTGAGGGTTGGGCTGTTACTCGGCTGAGTGACATATGACGACACGTGGAACAATTTTTTGTTAGGTTCGAATTTGAATTTTCAAATTTCCAAGAAATCAAAATAAATTGTCGGATAAACAAAATGCCACCTAGATTTTTACTCTAAATAAGATCAGAAATTACTGGGTAAAGTTTGTCGGGTACGTGCTGATACACCCTCTATACAAAAAGTAAATAAAACACTTTAAATTGAAAAGCGGGCATACATACATAGATGACTTGAAATGAAAAGGAAAAAATAGAAAGAAAGACAGAACTGTAAGAAATGCAATCTTAAAAAAAAACTCGTAATCTTTCAAATATCCAATACAGAATATGGATAGTAAAAAGATTCATTCATTTGACTTGCTCAATGCAATTAAACCGTGATCGACGCTAAATGACGTTAGATTCTGTCGGATATTAAGAAAATATCAATCCAGGATTATGTCAGTAATGACTCCGTAGTTGAGTGGTTACAATCTTTGGCTACGAATCCGAAGGTCGCGGTTCCAAATCTCGTCGTGCGCAAGTAAATTGTATTTAATTAAATTGTGTTTTTTCGCAATTTATTCATTTAAAATATTTAGTATATTTGCGGCACGTTCCAGAGTGCTAGATACTGTCAGTATCGCCCTTATAAAAGACCCCATTCAGAATCGAATCGTTATTGAAATGGCTTTTGCCGTGTTTGGTAACCAGGTCTGAATAGCCAGGTATTTTACCACCTTCCTTTATCCCCATCTACTTCCCCTCCTCAATACCTTCAACCTCACAACATATCCAATTGGGGATGTCATAGTCTCACTGGCTCCAGAAAGGTAGGGAGCAGTTGGGACTCTAGTAAAAAAAGTTCCCTCATAAAAAAAAAAAAAAATAAACAACCGGGCCTAAATGAAGTCCTTCACGAGTAGTACAGCTGAAATATTGATTATGCCACGATAAACTGAACAAAAAGCAATTTAAAAGTGCAGGTGAAAATTTTCGGAAAACATGTTCACCGTTCTTGTTTTAATTTTATTCGTCCATACTCACCAGGCGTGACTTTAACAGCATTTTTTGCCCTAGGCATGTGTCTAACCGAGGGAGACCTTTCAGTGTAAGGGAGCCCCTGAGGTGCCAAAGGGTAAACTTTTCGTGTAGGTCAATTTGCTGGCACGAGTTAAAATTTCGTAATGAACTAATAAATTAAGGTAAAAACCCGACGCTTTAGTTTGGTATCCTAGCAGGCGGGTTAGACTGAATCATCATAAATTTTTTTAACGCGGTTAACTTTTTTAATCAGAGGTTAGCGGTTCATAAATAATAGACGTTGCAGTATTACCTCACTAAAATCATGCGACATGGAAAATAAATCCAACATTATGTGGTTCACAATTCAATTCAGGGTGTTTTTGGTTATTTTGGGGTTTACTTTTCGATTTTTGTTTAAATATGCGAATATGTTTTTAATTGCATCAAATACATTTTTACTATTCCTCCCCTAAATATAACAGAAAAAATTACAAAAAGAACCGACGTTCTTAAGCTTCTAATATGCCCCACTGATTATGACTTACCGTAAATATTGAAGGAGAAAGCATTTTAGGAGAGATATCATGAAAAATTGGCAATTTATTTACAAATGTGATTAAGGTCATTGGAAATAAAACAAAAATAAAAGCATTCTTTCGTAATGGGTACACTACCACAGATAAAGTGGATTTTTAACAGTAGCTTTACCACTGCCTTTTGTGGACGAAATAAGTTAGTGTTACGCGTATAAATAACTTACAAAATATTTGATAGACAAAAATGTTGCTCTCTTTTTTTTTCAATAGTTGCTTCGTTACCGTCTAATTAAGTTTTTCGCTTAATATTTGACCGGTCAGTGACTGAGTCGACATCGCGTCTGGGTCCCATTCAGGCGTCGTGAGTTCAATTCCTCGGCTGGCTAAGTCCTCCATCACGACCAAAGCAATATCTTCCACTTACCTTGATGGTAGTAGGAGATTTTTAAATGTTGTCAGGCTATTTGTAACTTGGGAATGTTTGTCTTTCTTTTAAAAAATTATTGAAGAAGATAATAATAAAAAATCTCAATGAAATATGAAACAGAAAAAGACACAAATAAAAAGCTCAATTGGAGAGTGTTATCATGATAAGACAGAGGATCTGGGTTCGTGTTCCAGTTATTACCATTTTATTTCTATGACTTTTTCTGTTTCATGGTAAAAAAATACTGTAAAATACATTGAACATGAAAATTATATCATACACGTATTCAAAGACCCTAAACTAACTGCAAACATGTTTAATTCTTATTTTTCTAATGTAGGAAATAACCTCGCTGAGGAAATCTATAAACCTCAAACTGTTGCCACTTAAATTAGTCATATAAGATATATTAGTCATATTTCCCGTACAATAAAATAATGCAGGTATACACATATTATGTACTTCCTTTTAATTACATTATCTTTGTTATGAAATAATACACTTATGCAAAATATATGAAGGTCTCTCTAACGCACCACATTTACTTATTTACTATTTACTTACACATTTACTTATATATTTTTAATCAAACTGCAACGTACTTAAGATTGCACATACTATTATATTACTAATAACAATAATTTTTATTTTATTGTTTTCATGTTTAATTTGTAGAATTAAAGTTTTTAAATTTTAATTGTACCTATTATTATTCAATTTATAAAACGGTTTATTTTAAAAAAATGTTCATCTAGGTAATTATTATTACGCACGACAACTGTTTCGCCTTCCGAATGCAACATTCTGATGATGCCTTTGAAAGTTGAAACAGCTGTCACGTGTAATAATAATTACCTGGCGGTTTTTTAATCATGTATGAACCGTTTTATTTAAATTAAATAGTAATAGTTATTAAATAATTAAAAATGTGCTTTGTTTACACCACTTTTCTAAAAATAAATAAATATCTCGACATGTCGAAACACGTAGAGATATATGTATATATTTTTTATAAAAGTGGTGTAAACAAAGTACATTTTTAATTATTTAATTAATAATGACGCCACAAAGTTACCAATCGTTTGAAGAAATTTCAAAAGTAATAGTTATAATTAAATTTTTTAAATTCAATAAATTATTAATAATTCATGTTTATACATGTTTATACATGTACCATACACATTATTTAACTATAACTGCATTAATGTAGATTCCTTTTGAAATCCGCAAGCAAATGTTTTTAATGAAAGAGTAATAATAAAATATGTTATGTAGAGTTTTAACTATTTTGTAAACACAAATGTTTGTACCCGTCTTATTAGTAAAAAAAAGAAAATTAATTGAGGTTTGTTAATATTATCTTCTTCAATGATTAAATATTACAATGATATTCATAACCTTCAATAAGTTAATCAAATAAATTATATATCTATTATTATTACTTAATAGCATCAGTGAAAGAGACAAAAAAGTACCTAACGATATTACGGTTTATGAAAGGTACAGAAAAATACGCAAACAAACCATACGTAAAGCTAAAGAATTACACTTTAGAAATATGTATGGTATATAATTATGACCCTAAAAGTATATGGTCAACATTGAAGGATGGTTTTCATACGCAAATCTTCAATAAAGATAATATAAAAAATTAAATATCAATGGAGATGACATCCGCTTCAATAGAAATCCTTCATTGGTTTTAAATTACATACATCAATATTACACAGATGTTGGGATAGGTATAAGTACAAGTATTATCACATGCACTTTGACAAATTATGTAGATCAATCATATATCACACTATAATACAGTACTGTAATAATTCTAAACGTTTCAAGATACAAATGGTTTCACGACTCAAAAATATGAAGATAATTCACCCACTTAAAATTAGCTCTTCAACAGGAAGTGATGGTATAGATACTATAACTTTTTAAATATAATTCTAAAGGTCCAACTCCTTAAACCACTTACGCACTAAATAAATCGTTGCCTAAAAGAAGACATTTTTTGTTATCATCTATGAATCAGGATTAAAAAACAACATCAACAACTTTACACTATTTATTTACTGTGTTCAAAATTCCGGAAAAAGCTTTCAGAGAACAATTTTAACTTTATATAGAACACAAAAAAAAATTCTCTCAACAACCAACATGGCTTCAAAAATAACATAAATACTGAACGTGCTTATAACTTAAGTAACTGACTTTATAATTACTAACTTAGACTCAAGTAACAGTTATCTCAAGATACTTAGATTTATGCAAAGCTTTCGATATAATCTCGGATGAAATAAATACCTTTCAATGTACGTGGAAATCTCGGAATTACTGAAAACGAATTTAATTTTGCTCAAAAGTTTCACGAAAGACATAATTCAATAAGCTATTATCGATGGCAGAAAAAGCGAACCACTTTCGTTTGTATACGGAGTGCCTCAGGATAGTGTTCTAGGTCCCTTATTGTTCCCAATGTAGGTGCATCAATGATCTTTGTTATTTCATTTTTGTAGTTATTGTGAAATTTGCTGAAGATATTGTAATAACTTGTTAAACCGACTCCTGGAATAAGGTATACGCTAATGCAGATAAATGTTTTATCATCGTTAAACAATGGCTCAATAATAATGAACTTAATCTCAATGCAAAACATACCAAATATTTAACACACATTATTACTCAAAGCGGTCAACATCTCCAACCTTTGAACTAAAATTACACGACTGTTCATAATTTAATTTAACCGGCCAATGTGAGAAAAACGAAAATGTTAAAAAAAATCAAATATCCAGCAATCGTAATTACTCAAACCATGCTGGACCGATCATATATTATAAACTATATTAGAACCAAACAAAACAAAATCCTATTAAAAAATATTAATAACATATTTTCACTCATAATACTAAGGACTACGTATTTTGCTCTTTCTCTATCCATAATCGTGTATGAACTACTGTATTGGGTAAGTGTAACTAATATTTGTTTAGACCCACTTGTAAAGGCAGAAAGGACGACATTAAAAATTATTCTTCAAGTACCATACTTTATAGACTCCCATACTTTACAATCCCAATTAACAATAATAACCAAATCTTCAACAAACGACACCCTTAATAACCCACCAATATAATATACTACCCACGCATAACGAATTTTTAAGTATTACGCAATTATGCATGTATCAATGAAACAACCAACAGAGAAACACATTATTATCAAACACAACATTTGGTGTGAATAAAAACAAATGGTAGGGAATTTTTGATAACCTAATAACACCCAATAAAACATAACGTAATAATATTTTCATTACATAAAATTGTTTTCTGTATTTTTTTTGTCTCTCTTATAATATTTTATAAGATTATTTAAGACAATAATGTAATTAATTCACAACATCACCATTTAAAAAAACACGTGAGTACCTCAGTACAGGTTGTCCTAGTGAGGTGTTCACGAAACACTATTAACATATATAAATTACTTACAATACTTTCCTACACACCATTTTTACTTGATACATTATTCAAAATCTATACTCGTATTGTAATATAATATTGTTCACGCTACAACTGACTATAAAATAAATAGAAGGAAATTCGCTTTTGTTAATAAATAAAGCCGTAATTATATTTCTTTACGACATCCAGGCTTACTTTTTTGAACTTTAACAACAAATGCTATTTTCAAATCTCATTGATATTTTTATCATCTCAAATATCGATGGTTTAATCCTTCTAGAGACTTATGAAAGTATTCATTACACAACTTTTCATTACAATTCTGAAGAGAGATTATTAATTCAAATCATTAATTTAATTAGCTTATGAAATTTACTTATTGAAAAGTCTTCTAATAATCTTTTTGATGTTTCGGAATATTCGCATTCAACCAATTACCGAGAAATCTATTCTAATTTCCAATCCAAGTATTTAATTAAATTCTTCAGAGAATAAAGTGTTGACTAACTTTTCCGTTGCTTTCGTTGAGATAAAAACATTTCTCCGAATGTAAATAAAAATACATTCACCGACGAACAAAATAATTAACGTTTTTATAAGATCCGGATTCGCTTTGCTTTCTAATACATGAGTAAATTATGGAGTTAGCAAAATTACAATGTCAGATTTTAATCTCCCGTTTGGGTCAAAATTCTCCAGAGCAACCTCTGGAAAAACGATTTAAGAAAATGCTATTTTTTGGGAAAATCCTTTAACGGTTGAAAACATCAGCTGGGATTTGCTTTTTATTAAGCATCATTTAATATTGTATCATGTTCAATTTTTGTCATTTTCCGCAAGGATTATATTCTTGGCTCATTTGTCGTGCTCAAGTTCCACGCTTTTGAGTACGGTATCTACCTAACATCTGCGGTGGTAATAGAATTTTATTTTTGCGATTTTGTGTTAACTTTATGATTAAGTACTTATATTTTGTGACGTACATCATATAACTGCAACGATAAAGGCATTTGTCGAAACCTGTTGGCGTACTAAATATAATAAAGAACTTTTTTTTTTTTTAATTTCGACGAACTTATTTACACATTGCGTACTTTATTTAATGTCCCTGTATAATTACATTTTTTAATTTTTTACTTTAAATTTGTCTAAATATTATTTTCAAGTGTTTATTTATTTGCTACTCATGTTAATCTGTGAGAAAAAGTTAGAATGCAGGCGTTTTCCATGGTTAATGTATATTGATATATTATTTGCTCTCCGTATCTTCATTTTCTTCTTAACATATGTGCATATATATATAATTTTTTTAATTAAAAAAAATCTAAGCGAATGTATTTATACATGATATTTATAATACCCGCACAATGGAGAAGACATTGGGATATGTATATTTATATTAAGTTAACGTTTCCTTCATCAAGGCAGATTTAAAAATTAAATTAAAAAGTTTATTCCTCATAATATAATAAACAGTTCATATCTACCCTGACGAAAGAACAGTTGTGTCTAAAATGATTTGTGCGTAAGTTACAAATAATTTTACATTTAATTTTATAAATATTTCTTTCATTATGAATTTTTTTTGTGTTCGTAGAACTCCATTTAATATGTATTTTTTTAATTCAACGTAAATCAAATTTAATAATGTTATTATTAAGTTCTGCAAGTATTTTTAGTTTTTATTATTGAAACAACTGTCACAATAATAAAAACTAAAAATACTTGCAGAGCTTAATAATAACATTATTAAATTTAATTTACATTAAATAAAAAAAAAATATATATATATATGTATATTTCTTTCGACTAAAAATTAAACGCAATACAAAAAAATTACAATTACGAAATCCATGATTCAATGGAAAATGCTAAAAATCGCACAAATATCGGAAATATAGTTCTGCTTTCCTAGTAAAAATACATTTTCTATTGACTTTCGTGTTTCAAATAATAATAATTTATATTCCATACATAGCCAACAATGAACAGTTATTTATAGGTAGCCGGAAAATATTGAGATGATTATTTTTTTTATTTTAGGGAAAACTGTTCATTAACAATACAATATTATTTAAATGAAAAAAAAAGAGCAGCAATGATAGCGAAATGAGAGCAATATATAAATGAATAGAGTAATGACAAATACATATGTATATAAGCCAAAAATTAATATAAGGAAGATAATATCCAAGAATTGAGTCTGTGTTATACTTTTTAGTGAGACGACTGACAAAACTCGTATAGACTTACACAAAAAAATTAAATACTTTCACTTGAGTTAACAAGTCTCAATATTCTGGACAAGGAGAATAGTATCCATAATTAGTAGTAACATTGAGGAATTAATAGGATATTTTCACTTTTTTTTTTATAATCGAAAAGAATATTTTAAAAAATGCGATAACGCTGGCATTTTTATTTTATTTTTATATTTACGAATACATTTTCTATGACGATTTAAAACGTGTTTGCCACTAAAATAACTTGTTCGTTTTATTCGTGAATATGACGCTATTTTAGCCAGTTTGAACCGTTTAGGAATATGTGGTTATAAATTGTCTTAAAAAGCGGTAATTATAAACGATAATATTAAAATTACACATTTTAGTGCACTGATCAGAATCGGAAAAATAAACTTTGAATCTTTCACACATTTTAAACGACATCCATAGTTTGTGAAACCATTGTAAACCCTTATTGGAGTCTAGGGGTACAAATTATAAACTAGAGTTGTAACAAAGTAGGTGAGTCAGTTAATAATTTCAAATTTGTAAATTAGGTCGAACATTTTCCTGAAGAAGAGGGTTTAAAGTTGGCCAAATTTAGTCATATAAGTACTTGCTTCTTTCAAGTCGTAACCTCCAAGCGATTCTTCGCAAAAAGCAATTATAATAAATACATGAAAACCGATTAAAAAACATAATTACGTGGTATAAGTTAATATTCCTTGTCGTTATTATTCTTATTCTCAGATGATCGATTAAATTTTCTATTTACTTAATGGTCGCTAGTATGAAGGTCAGTCAATGGCATCTACTTTTTGTTAGTAATCAGTCTACCCAAAAATAAGAACAAACATATTTACTCCGCTTTTCTATCCATAATTCGCATTATGTGTTCTAATAAAACGATTGCCTGGCAAATTACTCATAAAAATGGATGCTAAGTATTCCACAGCCTTGCCTGTGATGGTATGATGGCACAAGGAATGGCATTCGAAGTGCGGGGCGTGAGAGCCTCTGGAATTAGGGGAGGAATGACGGGGATTAAGGGTGTCAAGGGGGCGATCAACACTAAATAACACAGCTGCAAACAGTGACGTCAGAGATAGGAACAGGGATGAATTGAATGTCAATTAAAATATATGAACGGCGCAGGGGAAAAAACCACCATATAAATTTGGGTTTTAATAGTAATTGTATTAAATCATCGTTAAAAATAATTGAACAATTATTATTTTACTTAACTTTAACGTGAGTAAAAATGGAATAGGTAGAATAAACCTTTCAAGAATTATATGAAAATAAATGGGCTTGAAATAACTTTAGCCGTACGAGATCTGGATAGCCAAGTACTTCCGACTCTTTTTAATTCCCATCTCATTCTTCTTCAACCTCACAACATACCCCAATTTGAAATGTTATAATTAGTGTCCCATAAACAAAGAGGCGAATCTCATAATTAGCAACTTTCCAGGAGGCCTTAAAAAAAGGTTTTTTTTTCGCCGGTTTCTTATACATTTTATTACGTGTTTCGCTAATGAAGATTTAATTACGCAATTTTTTTACCTCATTAGCGAAATATATAATGAAATATACAGGAATTCAGCAAAAAATACAGTTTCTTGACTGTTCTGGAAAGTTGCTAAATATGAGTTTATGTTACGTAGACTATATCGAGCATCTTCTTGTAACACTTTTTTTTATTTTTTTTTTTATTTAATATAATAATTTTTTTTACAGAGAGTATATAAAAATAAGACATGATTCATATAGTGTAACAAAAATATAATATAGCTATTCCTCACCATAAAGAAACAAGGTTCTTGTGTTTGGTGAGTGACTATCGCTTAATTAATCAAATCATAACTTAAAATATTGTTGTACAATAGCAGGAAAATATGAATTTGTCGTGAAAATTTTGTAATTTATCACTAGTAATAGTATTAAAGAAAATGAAAAGAAAGTAGAAGAAAAGAAGAGAAGATAATAATAAACTTATTTATTATTATTTATTTATTTTATTATATACACGCCCAGAGGTCTTTTACATACAGATATATCTTTTTTAAAATCACATAAGAAAAAAAAAATAGAAAATTTGCCCAAAAGTTAAAATGCACCTGGAAAAAGTTATGTTACACTTTAGGAAACTCTAATATGCAAACATATAATCATGTAAACGCAATATGTACTCGTATACTCCGCTTTTCTATACAAGCAATGATTAAAGGAGAGGTGTAGTATTATAAATTGAATTAGAATGTATACATTTTCAATAATTAAAAATTAAAAATAATAAATAAATAAAAAAAGAGATACGCCTGTTTATGTAGTGGGTGACGAATTGTTACCCGTTTCAGAAGAGACATTATCCTGTGAGGCGGCTAAAGAACATTATTTTGTATTAAATTATTTAATGTCAATAAATGCCCGGATTGCCGACAATGGAAATGAAGTGATATAGACCCACTGGCTCCGAGCATTGTGAAGTATAAATATGTGTTTTTTTTTGTTTTTTTTTTAAATTAAAGCATGGGACTCTAATTATCCTTTTCATATAATATGTAAGCATGATTCAACTGCTCGGAGGTTGTGAAACAATAGCATTTTATCCGTTACGGGAAATGTGGGGAGGCTGAAATAAGAAGGAAGGAGAATCAAATAGGGAGGTTGGGAAAAACCTGAGTATTCAAATTAGGTTACTAAACATAGCTGGAGCCATTTTAGGCAAGGTTTCAATTTTAAATGGCGATATCTTCCCATGTTTAACAGTAGATCTTATCCGCTCATTAGATATATATATATATATATATATATAGATACGTAGTTTATAAAAAAAACAGTATTTTCATAAATTTAAGACAGGGAATAGGTTAACATTTTTTATAATCATAACTTCGTACAGAAGGCTCTGAGGGAAATAATTTCCATCAAACCATATGTCATTTTTGGGGATGTTGTGTAGAGGGTCTATTGGAGGAGAGAACGGAGTGAACCTGAGTCTTAAAGAAATCTAGGTTGTACGAGGAACGAAACATTCCACAGCCGTAAATCATTCCACAGCCGAACTGTTGAACGCAAAAACGAGTCGGAGAAGCGACCTGTTCTTATGTGGTAAATGTCGACTGTGTATAGATGATGGGTGAGCGTTTATCGTGTTTCACGATTGTGCACCGGTGTCGATCGTATGAATGACAGCAGTTCCTCAGAACATCTTCTATTGAAATACCGGTAGAACAATTATGGCGTTCCTACCCGACGTCTGTACTCCAAATATTGCAATCCGTTTGTTGAATAGGCGAATCTATCAAATGGACCGCCCATCTATGCATAGAGTAATGTTTTTTTCAGATATTTTGGGGCTCAAGAACAGAGGTGGCGACCAAATTTTAAAGTAGTTCTACATTTAAAGAACACTGTAACCTTCATTTAAAAATAAATGCTCGATTATAATGTAAATAATTTATAAAGCCACTTCCACTAATAGTAGTAAGCCACTTTCACTAAGTAGGTACTTCGATACTAAAAAAATAAATTATTCACCAATCCGGTTTTAATCCAATTACGATCGATTAAAAATAAAACAATTAATTAGTCGTTAGGTTTATTTGATCACATTACCGGGTAATTACAAAATTGCTCTTAGGCAGAACACAATAATGAATAATAATTGATTTATTGTAAAAAACTTATTTTTTTACGTGAGTCCCAACTGCTCCCAACCGTCTGGAACCAGTGAGACTATGGCATCCTCTATGGGTGTATTTTGTGAGGCATAATGTATTTAGGAGGGGAAGTAGGTGGGGAGGAAGGAAGGTTGGGAAGTACCTAGCTCTTCAGATCTGGTCAGCAAACATGGCTAAAGCCATTTCAAGCGACGTTTCGATTCCGAATGGTGGTCTTTTACCAGGGCGATACAGATATTATCTACCACTCTGGAACATGTTGCAAATAAACTATATATTATTTTATTTTAATAAATTGTGAAATAACACAATTTATTCCTATTTTGCCCTTTCTTACATTGTCTATTGAACAAATGTGATGGTTTCCTTGATTTTTTATGTCCTCAATAGCTGCGGGTATCGTTCAAATTATTTAAGTGCTACTATTATATTAAGTCTATCTTTACTTCAACAAAACTGTACTACTGTTTTTTTTATATCTCAATTTGTTTAATATTTGCTGATATTTTTATAATTATTATTTAAATCGATATTATGTAATTGGAGTCTAGTAACTGTTATGCTATTTTCATATTATTTTAAAGCACTGTTTTCCAACTTGTGTATATTGATACCAATATGCATGCACATATACTGTTCTATTATTGCGCTACATTTGTTTGATGATTGTTATTTATCATTGTATTATATAATATTGTTGAACTAAAATTCTGCTGACAACCTACTTGCAGTGGCTTAACGGGTACAAGTTTAAATTATATGTAAATAATATTGTACAAAAAACAAAAAAAAATAAAAACAATCAAACAAAATTAACTTGCGCACGCCGAGATTTTAACCCGCGACCTCCGAATTTGTAGCCAAGGATGGTATCCACTCAACCACGGAGACCGTCAAACTCCTTTTAATAATAATATTTGGATGATTTTTATAGCGCCGTTTTTGTGAAAAATCACCTCAAGGGCGCTGTACAAATATTACTTCCCATTCTTATATTATTCTTATATTACATGTATTTTACGTTATATTAGATGAAATAATATCATATTGATTAAACAATAAACAGGAGTTAATTAGAGAATTGCATAAATTTAATGCTAGTCATGTCAAGGGTTAATTAAAAATCTAAATACATAACATACGCCAGCAGAAAAGGCGCTTTCATTCTCAGAATTTTGTTACCAATTTTGCGGTAAGGTGCTAGCATGCTACATTTCTAAAATAATCTTCCAACCCTTTTGCTATGTGTTTTGTGGTTGTTCATAATGTTAATTATGAACACATTTAACAAGAGTTTCTGAAGCAGTAATGCTAACGAACATCCCTTGATTTTGAAATATAAATAACCCGCCTTGGAGGTGATAATTAATCACGGATAGGGAATTCAAATGCATTTATCAACGGAAAAGTTTTTTCAGGTGAAAAATTTCAAGCTCTTTAAATTTGATTAATTACTTGGAATTTTTCTGATAAATTTGAAGCGTTGCTGGTTTTACAAATCAATTATTTGATTTTTTTTCTCTTTATCGAGTTATCGTGTTTTTAAAATAAATCGTTTTTACCTTATCCGTAAAATATTTTACGGAAATATGCATTATGCACTAAAAAAAATGACGCACCTACTGAAATAAGTACCAATATTGTTTTTGCACTAGTAATATATAGGTTGAAAGACATCCTTGCCTTCTTAATACTAAAATGAAATATTTGCATTTGGCAGTTATTTTCACGATGAGCTTTAAAATTACCGTTTTACGTCTAAAAAATAAGCCGAGGCGCCATAGAGATTGCTACCCAATTTTCAATTGAACAGTACATTTTTTTTTAAATCCGGAGAAATCGAGTTTTAACAAATTTTAATAAAACTATGTTTTCACGATGAGCTCTAAAATGACTATTTTACGTATAAAAAATAACCGGAGGCGCCATACAGATTGCTACCCAATTTTCAGTTGATCAGTACATTTTTTTTTAATCCGGAGAAATCGAGTTTTAACAAATTTTAATAAAACTATGTTTTATAGATGGTTTACCGATAAACTACGGTATGTACTAATTATTAATTATATGTAAATGTATATATATATGAGTCTGTTTGTTTTTTAATCAAATCTACAGTTTTATTCCGAGCTTGAAAAAAATTTGCACACTTGACCCTCCAAACAAAAGGAAGGTTACTGTCTATGTAAGATTTATAAAAACCACCCCGTTTCCCCTTTTCCTTATAGCGGAATTTTGCACACATGACGTTAAAAATATGGGGAAAATTACTGGGTGGTAGTGGGGGTAGGGGAAACACATCGTAAACTCAAAACCTAACTCCAAACCTTTCATAACCCCGGAAAACGCCGGGTACTTCAACAAGTACTTCATATAACACATATCGCTATTAAAATCAAGCTATCGAGGCCAGAAATTACGTCTATTATGTTGTACGTAAATATTTTTCTTCATTTTTGTAAAAGTGATAATATTTCACGCTTGACACCCATTTCATCCTTCAAAGGCATTTAACACCCGTTTTCATGATATAGAATGGTGTTCTTCAATGGTTAGTGCTTGCTTACTGGAAAACTATAAACCTACTCGAGTAAGAAAAGAACTTCCGAAAGATGGAGGCACTAAATTCTGAAACTTCTGCAATGCGCATTGAAACCATGTTTCTACCTCAGACACCTGCTCTGGCTGTGAAAGCACATTAAGGAAAATACGAAACTGATTTTCTACTTTCTTTGAAATATTTTCCCCGTAGACAGGGCTGCAGATTCTTAAATAAAAAACCGCGGATATTGAAAACAGATTATATTGGAAACAATTTTTGAAGGTTCATGAGAGTTTTGCGACCATTTTGATGAAACATCTCCAATCTTGATAGTTTTATAATAATAATAATAATATTTGTTCAACGTTATAAAGCGTCGTTTAGTGATTGAATAACTCCTAGAGTGCTTTAAGTAACTAAGTTTTTGTATTTCATTTAAAGTTGTCTAAACCAGTTTTTGATATCGGAGTTTATGACAGGTTTTACATATATCGAATATATTTACATTGACCAAAAGTCCACACTAGAATTCAAAGACTAAACCTGGTGTAAAACAGTTAAGCATAGATTTAAAGAAGGACTAAAAGGAACTAATTGCAGTCAAAATTACTGAGGCGTATAGGTTGTAAAACTAAGTACGACCTGTAACGTATGCGGAACATCAGAAAAGAATGCAAGGTTGGCGTAATAAGCAATATGTAAGCTTGTATGGTTTTGATGTGTGAAATGGATGGACGGAGAAAGGACCGTACGGGGCATATATGATGGATGAAAAAAGAAGTCAGCGACGCCTCAGGATAATACAGTACGATTTAGTAACACAATAGACAATATAAAAGGATAGTACTGCCTATGTAAGAAACGATGCAGTAAACCGAATGGAGCAAGAAGTGTGTTATACCCCTTCTGATATCTTTGTAATTGAATTTTAAAAAAATCTGTTCTTTAATTATACCATATTCCATATTTGTTGCTGTATTGTAAAATATAAATTTGTAAAACCGTACTATAAATAGTACCGTATTTAATCCCTCAGTGATGGTTAGTTAATTAGTGTGCGTACTATAAAGTAAGAGAATTCAATGTTCAAAATTACTAACCTTGCACGAAGCCATATTTCGCTTTAGTTCCAAGAACTCCATTTTATGAATCACATACATTCGATGGAAAAAATATCAATAATGGAAGCAGCTTCACATTTCGAAATTGATACATTGAGTTTACGCATATAATTTTCGGATGTGATGTTCATAAACAAATTTGTAACATTGAAAGGCCGGAATTATAAGGCAGAATACAATTTAAAGTAAATACCCGCTACACGCATTCTTGTTATCTTTTTTTGTATAAACATGTGTTGTTATTCTTAATTTAAAATACTTCGATTTATCTATAATAATAATTTTGATCAGGTTTTTAAATATTTTTAAATATGAAATGAAAAGGTGTTTTTGAACCACTTTTTTATGTATGTAGGTACCCACTAAAACAAACACAAGCAAATAAATAAGAAAATCCGAAACGAAGAAAGATTGATACATCTCATAATGTGTATTTGTTTTTTAGAAAAATATTGACCTTATTGGGGTTCTGTGGAAAACAGGTAACTTAGTTGATTGTTGTGTTTTTTATTTATTCACAGTACAAAACTAGTAGGTTTTGTTACATTCACTTTACGCTGAAGACTATTCTGCGGGTAATCCGCACACGGTCAAGTGCGTTAATAAAGAACTGCAGTCTATTTTTAAAATAAAGTCTTAATGTTAACCGTCTTAGATACCAGTATATTTTTAATTAAAAAAAGTTCATTTTCATGTTTAAATTAATTCAAAAAGTTTCGTTTTTTTTAAGCCCTTATTTAAAGATGTCGTTCCAATGGTACCAAATAAACATGAGATTTTGATGAGATTATTTTTTTAATTCACTTTTAAATAACGATTTAGAAATTCTATGTATAATTATAAATAATAAAACTTACATATTCATAATCGACGTTTGTTATTTGGCTACACCACCCCCTAAGGGGCGTTGAAGAGATTCAAGGGGGCGGTGCTGACCTCAAAGGCAAATAGGTGGGCGGTGAAGAGCCAAAATGGGGGGGAGAGGACAACTATTTTCAATAAATTTTCGTATGAATTCAAATTTGTGGAAGGTTCGAGTTTGACAGTTCATTTTAAGGAAACAATCCAAAACAATATAACTTGAATATATTAACTTTTTTTTTCATTTATAATTTTGATCTGTCCAAATTTGGTTTCATTTTGATTTAACATTTAATTATTTTCTTCGCAAAGCGGTAAATAATAATAAAAAGTTCGAATATAAATTTGTAGAATCATCTCTTTTCGTAAAGTACAACTAATTTCTAAAGACAGTTTGGTTAAAGTCAAAAATATGCATGTGGACAATTATGCCTTTTTAAACTTCCTTTAATTTTCCTATGAGCCCTTTGTGTTGTAATTTAAAACCTTTTAAAAGACCGCAGCGCACTCAATTTTGTCGATTTTTAAATGTCAGACTGCACCATTAAATAAAAAAATCTTGTTCTAATGTTATTGATGATTTTTTTTTTAGATTTTATTTTTAAGAGTTTTATTCACATGTACATTGTTACTTCATTTTATTTATTGGCTACCGGTTTCGACACGTCCGTGTCATTCACAATCGTTCTTAAAACGCAACGTTTTTAAGAACGCTAGACGAACGACAGTAAAAATACTCTTCAAAACAAAATATCTAGAAAATGTTACATAGTTAACGCACAAGAAATACAAAAAAAAAACTTACTTTTCCTTTTGGTATTAAAATTGTAAGAATGGAAAAATATGTTAAAAAATATGTGTAGAGATGCTGCAGGAGTTACTCCGTCCGGAGGACCGTTTTTGGTATTTTATATTAAAATGTAGAATTTGCATCATGATATCGCGGATTCTCGCGGCCGGGTAAAAATGGAATAAAATCGTTCAGAAAGTAGTGCTTTTGGAAAAGTGACTCGGCAGTCTAAGTATCCAAGTTTTGGCTCGTGATTAGCTCGCCATTGCGGGCCGAGCTAATCCCCTCCTGCGCTGCGCCGGAGTAGCTTGCTCGCTTCTCCTACCAGCGACAAAATTCCCGTAATTTAAAGGAGGGCAATAGTCCTTTACCCGAAAGTAGGCATTACCTTAGGTACATTTCTAAAAAAAATAGTATAGGTTATTAAAAAGCTATAAAAAGTAAATATTTTCATCTATGTTAAACTTTACTTGTTTTCCTTTTTTTTTAAAATATGAATACCGCACAAGAGTCCCAACTGCTCTTAACCGTCTGGAGCCAGTGAGACTATGGCATCCCCGATTGGGGAACATTGTGAGGCTGAAGGTATTGGGGAAGGGAAAGAGAAGAGGAAGAGGAAGGTGGGGAAATACCAGGCTATTAAGATCTGGTCACCAAATACGGCTAAAAGCCATTTCAAGCAACGTTTCAATTCTGAAAAGGTGGTCTAAGTATATCTTTAACTCTGAAACGTACGAAAATATACTATATATTATTTTTAAATGAATTAATTACGAGAGCGCAAATTAATTATATAAAATTTATTGCGCACGCCGGGATTTGAACCCGCTACCTTCAAATTCGTAGTTGAGAGCCTTACCCCACGACCATGGAGGCCGTCAAAATATTTTAGTAATTTTACATAAGTATTTTTTTTTAATATATACTGGGTCTCCCAATAGTTCTTGAAAAGTCACAATAACTTGCACCATGTTTTTAATTTTTAGCAGTTATATATAAATTAATGTATGTTATATCATACTTAAAATTATTCTGAGAGTTTAAGTTTACGGTCCTAATGATTTTTTTACCAAATATTAAACAATAGTGCATTATAGGGAAACATTAAAGTGAAATATAACCATTAAAATAACCATCATTTTACTAAGAAAAGACTAACTAACTAACTAACTAACCATCACGCCGTTTCCCCGCAGGGGTAGGCAGAGAGGACGGACCGCCAAACAACTCGATCTTGGCATACACTTCTTGCTTCATTCACATTCATACAACGCCTCATACATTCTCTTCTGTTATTCCGACTTCTGACATGGCCCGACTCGAGTATTTGATTCACTTGATCGTGCCATGTCTTCCTCGGGCGTCCCCGGCTTCTTCTTCCATTCACATTCGCGTCATACATTCTTCTTACACTCCTTTCTTCGTTCATTCGCTCCACATGCCCAAACCATCTAAGCGTCCCTTTCTTAATCTTACTCATTACGCTTACGTCAGCCTTGCATTCTTTACGAATTTCAATATTTTTCACACGATCATACATGGTTTTACCACACATTCGTCTCAGAGATCTCATTTCTACGGCATTCAGTTTACTTTCATCCTTCTTCTGCCAATTCCATGCCTCACTGCCATACATCAGGGTGGTATCAGCACTCCATTGTGGACTGCTAGCTTCGCTTCTTTGGACAACTTTTTGTTAGCGCCAACCGCGTTCAGTCCTCCGTTAATGGAGTTTCCTGCATTCACCCTTCTTTCAATATCCCTATCAGTCTTTCCATCTCTCGTAAACATACTTCCCAAATATACAAACTCATCGACCTGCTCCAAGTATTCGTCATTCATAACTATATTGCACACTGTTTTCGCAATCTCTCTTTCAAACACCATGACTTTAGACTTACTTACATTCATCATTAGCTCGTTCTTCATGCATACTTCATACAAGAAAAGAGTTTTATTATAATTACGTACATATAAATAATATAAATTGATCATCTGTAATTGGATTCTCCACAGTTTGATAATGCATTCGGAAGGCAAAACAGCTGTCACGCGTAATAATAATTACCCAGCAGACTTTTTTTTGTCAGTAAACCATTTTTAAAATTGAATAATAATAGTACTCATTTAAAAAAAAAAAAAACATTAAATGAAATGAGTTCCACAATTAACTTGAACACGATAAAAAATATAGAACATTATTATTTTAAAAGAATCAGTTTATATACATCGTGTTGAATGTTTTTTTTCCAGTATCGTTTAATCGAAAATAAATTCCCTGATGATGAAATAACAATTTTCTCAAAAAAAATAATGGAACCCTTTCACTTTCACCAAACGATTTGTATCTACATAATTCATTTTTATTATAGTTTTACGATTCCTTTGTGAATAATGATGAATGTGAAGGATTCCAACGATAATATTTCCTCCGCTAGCGGCGAGAAAGACTTTTGATCAAGTAAAGAAAATTTGCGATTTACGACAGAAGCATCGCAAAAAGGTACTGAGGGAAATTTTTCGTTTTGTGATCTCCAATTTTCTATTTGGACGCAGAGAACTTTCCGATATCCGCTGAATAAGATTATAAATGACTCGGTCTTGGAGATGATGAAAAAATCTAGGTGGTTGTGACGGAATGCTGCTTTGCAAAATGAGTTCTGTTCAATCATGAATAGTTTCGATGGCTTGGCAACGTCATGTATAGTTTCATAGTATTGAATTCCGCAAGTTTAAAGCTGTAAGTGTAAGATTACAACACTAATAAATCAGGGGAAGATAGATGGATTATAAAGATGCTGCATCTCACCTTTTCGGCGCTTTTGTGGCTGATACAATTTTAGTCAGTTGTTTGGGGCTGTTATCTACAGGCTTCTGATTAGAGTTAACTTATAATTGGATAGGGTAGCAGAAAAACATAAAGTAAAAGATCACGTTGTTACCTATAATTATTTTGTTGAGTTATACAGAACAGGTAATTCATAATATATCTTTTGCTCACTTTTATTATTACCTTATATTCATAAATACAAAAACAAGAAATAACAACAATAACACATATTATAAACACTAGTTCTCAGAGTTAAAAACACCTACAACAAAGAACCACAAACACAACATTTGAACAAAAAAAACTTCTTATACTATGGTACTAAACTCTACAACAAAATCCTTTAAAAATCACAACAACCATAATAAATTTAAAAATCAAATAAAACACTGGATACGTTACATAGGTAGATAGGCAAGTAATTTTTAAAAATAATATACAGTAAATTTGCGCACGTTCCAGAGTGGAAGATACTCTCAGTATCGCAGAATTGAAACGTTGCTTGAAATGGCTTTTAGCCGTGTTTGGTGACCAGATCTGAATAGCCAGGTATTTACAATTTTCCCCACCTTCTTGTGCGGTATTCATAAAAAAAAAGATCTGAAATAGAAAATATATTAACATCAAATATAGACTAACACCGAAACCATACAACTGCACTTAAAACACCTCACCCAACAATTATTAAAAAAAAATTCATCAATTTAATATGATGTAATTTAATATTGTGTAAATGAAATCCTCAGCACGGAAATCCCAGTCAGGATATCATGATTTATTATTTTGTTATAAAAAATAAGATAATAAAACATAAAAATATATATATAGTTTTAGCAGCTATTGTTAGCAGTACATTTGAAAAGACATTTTGAAAAGTTTTATTTATTTAAATCATCTTATCTGTATTCTGGCTCTCTTGTCTGATGGTTGTGGCAAATCAAAATGGTGCCAAAATATGTTTATAGAGCCTGTGATTTAGAGAGACATGTTAACTTTTTTATAGTGTCCACGTGTCTTATTCTCATTGCAACTTCTTCCACGCTTTAGTTGGGAATTTTGAGAGGGTGGCGGAATAACTGAACCTCACGCTCCGGGCAAATAACGGAGAAACAACCCTTGATGCGGAGTTCCTTCTTGAAAACTTTTTTTCTTAGGGCTGTCAAATGAACTTTTTTCCTTTGTCTTCTATGGCCATCATCGTTCCGGCGAGAGACCACCATTTGGAAACATTTAATAAAATAGCTTTAGCTCAGTTAAGTGACCAGATATATAAATAGCCATCGTAGTACCCCTCACATATTTTCTTGAACTTTTCGACATACCCCTAATGGGATCCGAAAGTTCCGGGCAGTATTATGAGATGGGACTCTTGAGTAGTAACAAATTAATAAAATCAGGAACGTTGTCAGTCAGCATTCCTGAAAATAAATTCTGGGATTTTTGGTTGAGCAGGTACTTTTGATACATCAATACTAACTCCTCTCGACTCTACTCTAAACATGACTTCCTCCTTTAATTGAACCCACTGCTCCCTCTCATATTTTAAGGCGGAGGTAAATAGTTGTAAATGCGTCGAATTACAGTCTTTCCACAGTACGCAACACTGCAAAGCTGTATTGAAAACTTCTTAAGCTTTTCAAGGTCATTTTATAAATATTCTCCAGTCACCCAAACATGAACAGTAAAATTATAAGTATTTCAAATAAATTTCAACTCTTTTGCTACCAATCTTCTAATAAATATAAAGTAATAGAAACGAAGGATAAACAGCAACGGTACAAATCATGTATTCTCCAAGCTTAAATATTGTAATAAAACTGTATCTGAACCGACCGGCCAGGCAAGTATGTGTTTCCGTTTTTTTAAATTTTTATTTAATGTAAATCAAATTTAATAATGTTATCATTAAGTTCTGCAAGTATTTTTAGTTGTTATTATTGTGGGCTGTTTCGGTGTTTAAGGCCTAAATCGGTTTTACCGAAAATAAATCATTATTTTTACAAAGCCGTCCTAATTAGAATGGGGTGGGAGTAAATAAAATCGCCGAAACAGCTGTCACAATAATAAAAACTAAAAATACTTTCAGAACTTAATAATAACATTATTAAATTTGATTTATATTATATTTAAAAAAAAAAATAATGGAGTTCTACGAATTAAACACAAAAACAATGTTCTTCCGTATCTGTTTGTACATAATTAGATCCAATTATCATTATTATTAAGAAGGAACAGGATAAAAGTGAATGCAGCCTCTTCCCATCTTGTTGCTAAGCAAAATAAACATATTTTCGAGCAGCGTTCTCTCAACAGAACGATACAAATAATCTTTTCTATTCTCTGAATACCTACGTACGCGAGTATTATGTAGTCTTTTAAAAACATTTATAATGGACATTTAAATGGAATAAATGATTATTTGCACTATGCCGGGTTCCGGATCGGTGACATCTTAACCAAAAAAGCTGTGACACGAGGTCGACATCATCAACCGTTTATTTTTTTAATACTTCGCTCTTTTATAATCCAAAGGGCATCGTGTACATTGCAAGGGATTTTTAAGGTGGCGAGTGGCGAGTATCTGGTCATTTGTTTTCATTAACAACGTGCAGAACAGAAGCTTCCCAGGGGTTCCTGGCGTCGGATAATCGAAAGCCTTTTATTTATCCCCTCCATGCTTCAAGGGAGGAAAGGCTCTAGCCTGAAAACTTAAGCTGACTAGTACAAAGCGTATCTCTAAAGTGTTGGGTACCTGTCTCAAAGGATTTGTGCTACCATTCTTTCTTTAATTGGGGGTAATGAAAAATTTTCTAAGAAATTTTTGTTTTCAGATTTAATCTCGCAAGATAAAAAAAAATCCTATATTGGTAGCAAAACTACTGAACATTTAAAACACGTTAAATCTTACATATTATGTAGATCCGTGAACTTCGAAACTTTACACAGCTGTTACGTAAAAAAAAATTACAGGTGTTCGTGACTATTTCCATTTACAAAATAATTTTAACAATAATCTATGTAATAATTTGGGAACACAATGCATACATGTATTTATAGAAGTATCCCGGTACATTACGTTCATCATAGTTTTCAGTAAATGAGACAGTAGATATTCTTAAGGTTTTAAGGGTGTTTTCACATTCAAGTTGCAGTAATTGCAATTTTATGGTTTTCTCTAAATATGTTGGCTTTTTTTAATTAAACATATTTCAACTTTTCTTATATTTTTGGCAAAATAGGTCTTTCATATTAAATAATGCTTGCACAGGGAAAATATATTATCATTACCTTCCAACATGTTTTGGCTCAGGACCAAGTCTTACGAGATATCGATTGTGCCATCCATGGTGGGGTAGGGGGCACTTGAAACCAAGCGTTGTACATATTACTTGCTAATACATATAAAGCTCATATATAAGGCGAATATAATAAACCTGAAATAAACTTGTTTTTCACTCATGCCTTGAATATGAATATTGGCATTGTTAAAGACTGCTCTTCATGCAGAATAGTTTTGTTCTCCATATTTTTCGCATTGAATACACCCTTTTTTGTAAATTCATGTGATTTTAGAAGAAATGTATTTTGTCTTAACTTACTGATATGTGATGTTTATTGGTTTTTAATTTTCCTCGTGTAATATTTTTATATTAATTTCCTTTTAACTATGCTTATATGTAATATTTAAATTTAAAAAAATACACTTTACATATTTACCACAAAAAAAAACTTAATATCTGTAATTCATACATAAAAACATGTACGAGTATAATGTGACCTTAGAACGGAGTACCCCCGATTAAGGGCGAGAGGGACGTCGGCGAGTTATTATTTATTAATTCAAAATAATGATAGTATTATTACGCCATACGATAAACATAATGTTTTTTAATAGAACAATATTTATTAAATATTTTATAAGTTTACATAGGCTTAGAGTATCTATCAAAATCTAATCAGAAATATTACTTTTTCTGATCGTCGCATTGTACGTTTTACACAATATTTAAAATACGAATATGATTTTTACAGTGGAGAAAAGTATTTTTAATCCTTTATCGTTGCGTTTTTGTAAATAAACATAACCAAAGATTTGTAATCCGCATTACAAAAAAAAAAACATTAAAGTTACGCGGTGTTCATAAAAAAATTAATCCACACGGTGTTTTTTTTTAAATTTATCTTATCGACAAGTTACAGAAAAACCTTCACAGAAACTTTTAAGGGCATTCAAGTTTTTAAATGTTTTTCTAAAACATGCGTAGAACGGTCAGAAATGTGTAATATTTCTGATTATATTTTAATAAATGCTAAGCCCATGCAAATAAAAAAAAAACGTAATAAATATTTTTCTCTTTAAAAACACCATGTATATCGTATTGCACAAAAATATTATCATTAATTTGAATTAATAAATAATACTCTCCGACGTCCCTCTCCCCGTTAAGGTCAGATTTTGTACGAATATTAAAAAAAAATTCAATAAATTAATAAATAAATATAATAAACGATTCACTGTGTACCATATTTTCTTAAAATATTTACGAACAATTCTTAAATCTGAGAATACATGTTTCAGAATTACATTTCTGCCCTTGAAAATGTGTTTTGGTATACATTTTTCAAAAATAATAGCCATTACTGCCCATTCATGCATACAATTACGAATATTTTTTCAGTTCAAGCGTTAAATTAACCAACCCTTCAAAGGACGACATCTTTTTATATTGCCTCGAAAGAAAATAATTTAGCTGAGACTCGCACCATTTCCCCATGAAAGTTTTCCAAGAGGCTCGCAAAAGATTTCACAGATGGCAGTAGTACAGGGCTTTCACGTCATCTTCGCTTTTTGATAATTATTATACGGTTTGTTGTATTTTTTTACCTCAATAAATAAATCTAATTCGTTATTTCTTATTGTTTCAGGTGAGTTATACAAAATTACAGTATTTTGGAATACGTCGGCGCCAAATTGGAAGTCGCTGCGTTCTATCCAAAAGGTAAGTTAAAATTTATTTTTTATTAAGTATTAAAGCACCACGATTATAATTAGTTGATTGGTTAATTAATTGTAAGTCGTTATCATATCGTAAAAGGTAAGTTTACACGAAGAGCATTGGAAAAAGGTAAATTTATCACGATTCCATTAAATAAATATCATAGGTAGTTTGGACATCCAGAATATCGAATTTTTATAACCATCCGGAAAAATTCATGATAAGTGCTATAAATAGTTCGATGATTATTTATTATTTCAAAGCTGATATTTTAATTCTGTTACTCACAGGTGATTTCAGGTGTGTCCCGAATATTTTTTATGATAATCGTTTCGAAAAGGCACGTACAGGGGGAATAGACAATATTCGTTTTGTTTTAATTTTTATAAATGCATGAATATTGCATATTGATCTCGCGGGCTCCACAATGAGTTTAAAATCATTATTAAAATTTGCATTATACATGATCTTCGGAAACTCGTGAATATACAACATATTTGAGTCGATTTCGTTTTACAATATTTTTTAATTGAGCTTTCGTTTTCGACGTGTGGCCGAAAAAATGAAAAAAAAAGTTATTAAAAAAATATATTGATTGTTTTTTTTGGGGATCTCTATGTGGTGTGGATATACCAATTTCCCGGTTATACTACGAGTTTCCGGACACCGTAACTTTAAAAAATATAAAATTATGAAAAAAAATGTTTCTCATAATAAATATCTTTTAATGCAATAAATATTAATTTGAAATAAATAATACGTTTTTTTCGTATTGCAATAAGTTTTCTTACTTATTTTTTTGATTTGTGTATTTAATGCTATCAATGAATTTCCAATGAAAATGAGAACAATGTCAAAATAATAACGCCGAAAGAAAGCCTTAATAAATGTCTTCATTATGTTCCATACAGTAAGACTGGTCGTGTTAACTTCATTTTGGGAAAATCAAAGGACACTAATTCCAAAAAATAACACACAGATAGATATTTCATAGAACAACTTCACTGATTTCGAATAGTAAAGATGTACATCAACCCGTTTTACCACCATTACAACCAATGACAAACACTTAATTCAACACGAAAGATGTCGTGGATTTACGAGATCCTTCAAGCCATTTTGTAAAAAAACAACTCATTTATCCGTTGAATAAAACATTGTCTAGGTCTAGAGAGATACGTAAACCATTTTTCCGGAAAATTTCCATTTCATGCGATGTCATCGTATGAATTATTGAATGTCTGGGTCGTGTACTGCATGTAGCGGACATGATAGCTTTTGCATTCCTATACGAAAAACGATATATATATATATAAATTATTTAGATGGAATGTAAACCGACCCACTTCGAATAGGGAAATAAGGAATCTAGATGCAATCACTGCTTAGTTTTTCAAACGACGTATAAGTTGGTATCGTTTTAGTATGACGACTGCGGTAGCGCAGTGGTTGAAACAAGCTTGAATATTTCCTTCGAGCATTCGAGTTATCTGCGTGCCAACTTCAAGTGCTCCTTGAGTTTTTTAACATTTAAAAAGGCAATTTACACGAATATTTATTATGGTAAAACCGATGAAAGGTTACACTATTGCTTTTTCTATATTTTCCAGAACGGTATGTCCAGTCTTGTAGGTCTTTTTGCAGTTTTCATTTGAGATCCATATACGGCGAGTGCTTGTATTCGACTGAAGCCCGTGTTATCTCTATGATGCCAATTGGCCGCATGATGTTGCCCATATTTCGAGCGCTGACGTTTACTTCATTTGTATACGTGCTGCTGACTGCTATGGCAAGATACATAAATTTATGAAAATATTAATAAAATAGGTCGAACGACCAAGGTAATCAAATACTAGAGTCACATAATATCAAGAGTCGGAATAAAAGCAGATAATTTTTGAGACACTATTTAGACAGGTACCCGTATCGAGTGGTAGAAAAGACTTGTTTAAGTGGTTATATGTGACGTATAAGTGGATCGAGAGGATTCTAAAACGTGACGAGCGAATCAAATACTTGAGGTGGGTTGTGTCGAAAGTCTGAATAATAAAAAAAAAACGTACCTCTGTGCGCGAGAAAGTTTTTGTTATGAATGTTCATAAATTGAGTAATGTGTTTCAGGATAGGGGAGTATGACTTTCCGTTTTCTTTGTCCACCTCTACGACTGCAGTGTAACAGCGTAATGTTTAGTTAATAAACATAACTTCGTTAGGGAGATGATGATACTCTAGTGAATCACCTCTGTGAGATACAAGAGAATCGCAACGTAACAGAAATCCCCCTTTATATCCCGTTCTCTCCCAATTATCTTTAATCTCATGACGATCCCAATTGAGCTACTTATGTTTATAAAATAACGATAAAAAACAATACACCGTCTTGTATATCCACATAATACCGTGCAAATAAGATTATTATATAATTGCTAAATATTATTACTTGGGCCGAAGTTCATCTTAGCCCGGATTAGGTAACCTACTTTAGTCTGAGTACATTATAATACAAGTCGATGGAATAATATAATACGTGTAGCATTTCCGAAAATAGCTAATACATGCCATATTAAGCGTATTTGGTTCAGTGAATATTAATGAACAGAGTAAGTAACATCTTCAAAACCATCCGTTAATATTGAAACTTTTGGGTTCATGCTCCATGTGTATTAGCACAACCATTCATAAAGCGTTTTACCTCTCAGTGTGGAAATATTTTATCATTTTTTTGGACTATTTCACAAATTTCATAGCTTTATTCATTTATTTATAGTTTTTTGCTTTTAACAATTGATCGTTTTCCCTAAATTACATCTTCAAACAACATCAAAGAAAGGATTTTGTTATGAAAATAACGCGTAAGACTGCCAACTGCTACAGATTATCCAAAGCCAGTGAGACTATAAAATCCTTGATTGGGGTATGTTGTGAGGTAGGTGAAGGAACAAGATGGCGAAGAGGATCGTTGGAGAGTACCAAGTTATTCATATCTGGTCATCAAAATCGACTAAACCCATTTTAAGCAATGTTTCGATTCCAAATGGAGGTCTTTTCTAAGCAGGGTGATAAAGATGCCATCTACCACTCTGGTTTGATTTATTTGTGATGTCTATGTGATTTAACGTAGTACCTACCCATGTTTGTATGCTTAATTAATCTCCATGATAAACGCCCTTTGAATATTTTCACAAGTCGAATTTATTTAACCGTATCAGAAATACTAACAATGTATATATATTTGTAGCTTGCACCACTGAGGGAAAATAAATACCCTTTCGGGAAACTTCAGCAAGCCCCGAGGAGTAGATTGAAACAATACGTATAGAGTTACAAGAAGCTCGCGGCTATTGTTCCTTTCCGTTACACAGTTGTGCTGTACTAAGCAGGCTTAGGTTATTACGTAGATACCTACCTCTGAAAGCTCTCCTGCTTAAAAGAATTCACGGAAAATACTACAAACTAGAAGCAAACAGTGAAATGAGAAATATAATGGAATACTTGGTTTAAAAAACTAACATATTTTTCATGCATTTTAAAGTACAATACGTTACCTACGTGAAGTCAGTGATACAGGCCTTTTATATGCAAATTTCTGATGGAAAATACCGATAAAAGGAGCGAGGTTATTCGACAATGCGATCATTTTTCCGAGGGGCATTATCGAAAGCACTTTTTTTAATAAAACTTCTGAATTGAAGCGTTCACAATGAAGGGAGAAACAGAATTCAAGACAGAGTACCCGAATCCAGATGCTGGAAAAAATGCTTGGATGGGTTATGTTCGTTAATAACCTCACAATTTATATATCTTTTGTTATCTCTCAATGTATGGAAAGGTTTATAAAACTATTTTATTTTATTTATTTCTTCTTAAATTTAAATACGAAAACAAAAACATTAGCTTATCTCACTAGGACAATCCTGTGTTGAGATGAGCGGCTTTACAATTTAATAATAATCAGTAAATAGTAATAAGTAAATAATAATACACGAATAAAAATAAGTAAACATTAATAAGTAAATACTAGTAAATAAATAATAATAATTAAATAATAATAATTAAATAAAAATAACAAGTAAATAATTATCAGTAAATATTGATAAGCATATAATAATACACATAAGTAAATAGTAATAAGCACATAATAATAAAAATAGGTAAATAATAATAAGCAAATAATATTATGTAAATAGTAATAAGTACATAATAATAAAAATAGGTAAATAATAATAAGCAAATAATATTATATAAATAGTAATAAGTACATAATAATAAAAATAAAAATAAAAATAGGTAAATAATAATATGTAAATAAAATTATGTAAATGGTATTAAGTAAATAATATGTAGGTAAAAAAAATAAAATTATAAGTAAATAGTAAGTAGTAATAAGTAAGTAGTAATAAGTAAATAATAATAAGTAAAAATAATTTGTATATATTTATATTCGAAGTACTTTAAATGGACACATCATGTGTCAATGTTTTTATTGACGGATTTTTGAAAAAAATAAATATACTGTGTTTGTATTTGTGACATATTTCTCTGAAGAAACGTTTCAAAATTGTTTTACTATGCAGTTATGCACCTAAATACTTACTTACATCTTCAAAATATCACTAATTGGTTTAATACAACTACATAACATATCTTGAGTATATACCTTCGATAATTAGTATTATTATCAATGGTAAATAAGCAGTTATACAGAAAAAATGGGTAATCAATAGTATTTAACATTATTACGCTATTTTTCGTTACGGTAAGATATATATCTCTCGATTGGAATTTCTTAACAGATAGGCTACACTGGAAGGTTACTAAAATATTGATTATCTTCCTTCCTCTGAAATATGGATATTTAAATTTTATAAACAAACCATTGTAATTTGTTTAATTACTCCATTTCGTGATTAGTGATAATATTTTAAGAAAAAAATCCTTTCAAACAGCGTAATTCTGCGGACCTTTTCATTTTAATTATTAAGGTTAAGGGCGGCAATCGTATTAACACTTGTTTGCTCAACACGAAGGTTCCAATAACACGCTGGAAAGGTCGGTAATGTAGTGAGAAGTTTTATTTAAACCGTTTATTATCCAATGCAAGTAATAAAGTGATCACATATTTTGTATTTGGGTGTAAATGAAATGAAAATCAATATGGTATCGAAATATTTTTTTTTAAATTTCGACACCTTATTAAAAGTATATTCAGTTTTATTCGAACACCAAATCAATTTAGTACTTTCAAATCATGGGATTCTATTTCCCACCGTTAGACGGGGATATATTTTGCAACTTGGAAAATCAAATGCAACATTCCGCAAAGGGTCAGGCGTCCCTTTGCCATGGGCCTTAATTTCAAGCCCCAGGCTTAATAAAAATAAATAAACCAAGCAGGATTACCGGCGAAACAGGAAATGTTACGTCGTTTTTTTAATAAAACACGGCATTCATCTGTAGGTCGGGAGCAGCCATTGCTGTCCAATTTGCAATTATTCAAAAGCTCTCTCATCAATCATTTCGGGTGAAAAAATTACAAAACTTTGTTTTCCGGGGACCAATTACATGTTTTTTAAACATTTTTTTTTAATATTCATTGATTTATGTTTTGATGTTTTATGTTTTCGAAAGTAAATTATTAAAATATTATGCTACATTATAAATTTAATAGAAAAAAACTAGAGGCATAAAAGGAAAATATGAGATGAGGAAAACTACACGTAGAACACAATTAATCTAAGTAACTCTAACTATAATTAACTTTAAAGGAGGGCGGAAATATTATATAGCGGAATCGTCACTAGTTTACATAACAACTGAGGATATTTTATTTTTAATTATTACTGATGTTTTCGAAATTTAAAAAAAATATATATATATATAAAAAATATATATAACTGAAAACTGTTTTCCATGCCCAAAATTAAATACTTCATCTGCTACTACTACTTTATACTTACCAAGGACGAACATTTTTCAATCAACTACCGGAAGAGATCAGATACATTCACGATAAAATCCAAATATTTAACTCTGTCAAGAAATATTTTAATGACAATCTTAATAAAAAAATGTTTCCAACTAAATCTTGCCTTACAAATATTCTGAAATTCACTTGTCTTCCATAACATTTCTTTTTTCTTCGAAACGCATATATTTTAAATATACTATCCTAATTACGACATGTAATACAAATATCTCTTTATAACACATTTACTATATACTATGTTCTTTTTTTTTCTTAATAAAACTGTAATGCATACATATACGAGTACATGTACCATATATTATATTACTTTAATAACCAATAATAAATAATGTACACTCTTCTTCCATCCACAAGCAAATGCTTCTAACGGAAGAATAGTATAGAATCTTTAAATAAAATCTGTATATCATGTAACAAAAAAATTAATTAATAAATGAATCTAAAATATGTATATATTTAGCAATATATTTGAAAGCGGGGAAGGTAAATAAAAATCAGACAGGTTGGTTTTGATTTACTTGATCGTGACACCTTTATCTGGGGTGTTCTCAACTTATTCTATCATCCACTACCAGAACATTCTTTATACTTCCATCCACTTTACGTCCGAACCATATGAGCGTCATTATTTTATCTTGTTTAGTCGTATATGGTTTTACCACACACTTGCCTCTGAGATCTCATTTCCACTACTGTCATGTCATTCGATCTCATCCAGTTCCATACATTTGAACATGGTAAAATCATAACAAGATCACAATCAACTGACCAAATTAATACTTATAAATTTTACAGGTTTTGGGTAGTGGGTAATAAAACTTTATGAAAGTCAACATCTTCCCCAGTGTCAGAAGTGAAGAGCTGAATAAAGTGATCTTAGGAAGAAATCTTGTGAACAGGGTACTTTTACCTTTTTACCTCATTTTTTAAGAAATATTCTGTATAACCACTACCTTGTAAGTAATAAATAAAATTAATGGTCTTTAATATTTACCCGGGAAAGGATGTTACCTGTCTGAAAATTGTTTTTTCATATTCTTTTTATAACTCGAGCGAGACTTTTTTATTCAAAGCTTCCCTCGGCTAACAAAATATGTATAAGCCACGTGAATAGCCTTCCACAAGAAAATAATGCTACATTATTATCACGATTTTGATTTTTTCAAAACGGATAAAAAGTTCTTTTCCATCTTTGTTTTTCGGTAGGGAGAAAAAAACACCTCGATACTTTAAAAATATGCAATTTATCTTGAACATGAGTTTAAGTTTATTTCCATTGGTCTAAGTAACGTAATTTTATTTTCTTGTATTTAGGAATCAAAAAGTTAAACAATACGAATTGTGAAATGAACATAAAGTAAACCAATTAAGTTCCATTAATTGATCGGTTATTAGCAATTATACTTATTACATTAAGAAAAAAAAAATTAATAATGACTATTATAAAAACAGTTAAAATTTTGGCATAATGCTATAAATTCAGCCAGTTTGACTTTAAATGTTTTCAAGGTGCAGTTGAAAATATCTATCTATCGCTTATAAATAAATATTAAGCAAACATACTCGTAGATTAACAATGCGGAATACTAAATAAATCGTTCGGTCCGGTGTGTCTTAAGACAACGATATTCAATCCTTTCAGATATGATGAATCAACAATACAGTTCACAATTTTGTATAAGAATAACGCATCAGTGATTTTTCTACGTTTATATGGAACAACGGGATTAAACTGATTACTGAGCGATATGTTCGATGTTTCGTATTTTTTTCTTTTGATGTTTTCAATACGATTAATACAGGTTTGATATTGAGGATTCCAAATGACTGAGGCAAAGTCAAATTGCGATCTTACATATGTCATATATATCAAAATAAGCGTGCACGGTACTGTGAAGGGCTTTACAATGCGTAAAATAAAGTCCGTCTGGTCTATTGGATTTTGAGGTTGTGGAATCGATTATTTTTAGAAAAGTGGCAGTTCGAGACTTTTGGATCCAAAAAGCAGTTTTTTTTTTAATTTTAATAATAATATTATTAAGTTCTGCAAGTATTTTTGTTTTGTTTTGTTTTGTTTTTTATTTATTATTATTATTATTATTATTGTGTCAGCTGTTTCGCCTTTCAAGGAGATTTTAAAACTGTGGTTAGGACGACTTTGAGACGACTTATTTATACAATTCCATTTACCCCCATTTGATTCCAATTTTTGTGATGCCTATGGTGCCTAGCTATGAAAAAACCAATTGTGTAACCTTTTATCGGTTTTACCATTTTCTATAATCTTTTAATTGCCTTTTTCAATGGTAAAAAACTCAAGGAGCACTTGATGTTGGCACGCCGGTAACTCGAATGCTCCGGGATGCAGCGGCCAGGGGCCAGGAATGCGGCGCGGCGTCTCCGTTTGTTGAGTTTGTTCACGGTCGGAAGGATTCGGGCGACATCGACAGCTGCATCACTCCACTTTTTACTTCATGCGCGGGAACAATATTTTATGAAAATAATATACCCAATTATAACTGCAAAATGCCTATATGATTGCAGATATAATGCTGGAAAACACAGAAAAAGTAATAGTGTAATCTTTTTTCTGTTTTATCAAAATCAATATTCGTGTAAATTTGCTTTTTTAATGTAAAAAAAAAACTCAAACGGCACTTGAAGTTAGCACGCTGGTAAGGCGAATCTGGGGCCACGGCGCCGAGGTCTGCTGTGCTGCGACTCCGTTCGTTGCGATCGTCCGCTGTCGGAATGATTTGGGCGACATCGACAGCCGGTTCACCACCCTTCATATTCACGCGCGGGAACAATATTTTACATTGATTTTGAAAGGAACATAAAAAGGCATATATATAAAACATGTTATAAAGAAGCCTCTTTAGTCGGCCATCATCCAACCTCGCCACGTGCCTTGCTTTGCGTTACGTTACGTTTAATAAACCTTGTTATTATCGGTCAAACCGTCGATATAGCCTGTGGTTTAGGCTCAGAAGGTATCTCTGGGGATGCGGTATGAAGGTATATACCTTTTCCACCAAACACTCTGTACGGGCTGGATACCTATTATAAAATTAATGATTCGTTAAGTGGCTGTTTCAAAAATAGCTCATATCTCTCATACAACACTGGAAAACAACATATATCTAATACAAATAAAGTTGGTAGCTTTAACCTAACCTAAAGGAAGAAGCAATGAGCAATCTATACCTCTAACCTGCGTAGTAATATTACCCATAGATTCCAATCTTCAATTAGGTGTTCAGATATTCCACAGATGGTTAACATAAAATTACAGAAAAAATAACATAGATAATAAATGAGGTGTATACCAATATGTGTGGGTCTAGTAAAAACAAAACAATAATTAAACCTTTCTGAAAGAGAGCATAAATTGAGAGGAATAAATACTTGATTACAAGAGATTCGAGAAATTTTGAAAAGTTCTGAGGGCTATCGCTAAATATGTCGATTAACTTGCCACTACAGTGAATTCTATTTAGTTGACCCATTTGAACAGGAGGTTGAGAGAAGGTTTAATGGAAAGGAATATGGATAGTTTCCTGGTTTCTTAGTAGAGGGTGATTGACATTGATTTTCGTGATCATCGTGCAAACCCATCATGCTACCTATTGGCTGGACCGTCTACAATGTTTATAGTGGATTTTTTCTTGTGAAAATATTTCTAAACCTCATTTGAGTTGATCGAACAAAAATAATAGTAATAAAAAGTAAATACCATCGCTAATGGCCTCTTCAAATTGAATAGTGAATTTGAAACATCTCAATAATTCTGGGCCCGGTAGTTCATATAAATACGTCGTTATCTTAAATCGGTTTTATACAGAATGCCAAAAAAAAATCGGTCTTTTTCCGACTTAATGGTCACCTAAAAGACATCGAAAATTAATTAATCGAATGTATTTTTCGTTTTTAAATTTTTGCATTGTCACATGCCGCATGACCGTTTATTTCAATAAATTTTGAGTACTTACTCGTATGTCCATATACGAGTGCTTCTTTAAAATACACAGTATTATCTGTCTTCGCCTGGGATTTGTTTCATTATGTATATAAAACTACATTTTTATTATATGCGATGAAATAACAAAAGTCATGTTTGCACTAATGCCGCTTTGCTTTCGGGGCGACGAAATAACAATTCTGTATTGTGATAAAATAATTTATCGTAAATAAGAACCTAGTGATATATTCTCATTTATTGATACACGGGTAACTAATAAAATGTACCAGACTGCTCATGAAAGTAATTTTTCGAAAAGGGTCCGGTCTGATAAACAAGCGGAATAAGGTTTTAAATTTATTTAATTACGCACATTACCTTAAACGGCCCAAACAGTCCTTAGCACCATTCAGACATTTCATTTGATCTTTTGTGTGCGGTGAACTTTTAGCGCTGTGAATCTTCCGCGGTGAATTGTAGGTTGTGAATCTACCTAGAACCATTTATAATAGAACTAGCGAACAGATTTTATATGTTATTTTAACAAGTGATGAAGGTTCTTTTAACCGTTTCAAGGAAGCGAAGTTTCTTCTTTTAAATTGTTATTACATTGTTATAATATTGTTTTACAAGTTTTAGGTGCCCAAACGCACGACTTATTGAATATGGTTGTACGTTGTACCAAACAAAATGCAATAACAATAAAAAAATCGTGTTATTATTTTACGGTGACATTCTTCTCGTTCTTCTTTCACATGGTAACATTTATTACTAGCAATTGAGTATGTAGATAATTAGGTACTACTTACGTAGGAAAATGTTTGGGATGGGGTGGATCGCGATTGATGTAATTTACTTGAATCACTGAAATGAGAACGTTGGCTGTTCATGCTATTTATGTTTATGTTAGGATTCCTTCCATGCATTGCAATTTTTCTTATTGTATACCCATTCCTTTCTCCCACTAACAATGATAATTTTTTTTCCTACATTTATAACTCACAAAAATTTGAATAGCAAAATAATGTTCATAACCCATTATTAGCTGAAATTCTATTGTTATTCTCCTTTGATCGAAAATTACATCAGCGCTTTGATGACAATTTAATGAACGTGCGTGTTGGAGTGAATTTATTAATTATTACCATACAATGCAAGAAAATGATTTCAAATCTTCTTTTTTTCATTCTTATTAGAAGTATATAGTTAGCTGTAATTAACATATCTATCATTAAAAGCGTCATGTTTAAATTGTAACATTAATTTTATCATTACGGGATACAAAAAAAACATTTATTATGTCTAAAAAGCAACGCCGAGAATATATTTCATCCGATGTTCATTTTTATTCAATGTTGGCTAAAAGGTATAGATGCTAGGATACGATTATGTTGTTTTCATGCCGACAAATTTCCATAGACTGGGTAAATTTTGTTTGCAATCTTACGGTGGAGAGCATTAAAATGTAATAGAATTTTCAATACGTTAATAAGCTTCGGTGACAATCAAATTCCACTTTTATAACCAAAGAGATGTAATTATTTATAGTTGAGTTTCAATAAAAAACTCGCTCAACAATATAGCCAAGAAATTATTTTACATTGAATTGAATATTACATACTGTGACAAAGGGTTTTTTATATCAAATTTTCACCGAATTCCTTCAATTCATTGTTAAAAGGTTAACATTCTATTGTTTTAAGCCTTACGTTCGTTGGGGAAAACCACACGCCCCCAATTGGTACCATTGAACTAGATATTCACCCTTCTTGCAGGGAACAAAGGGGTAAGAATGAATTATTTAATTTAAATTTGTTCTCACTGTCGTAAGATTGGCAATAGGGGTAAAAACAATAGTTTAATACTTCTCCCTTGATCTTGCTATTAACAAATTTTATATATTTATACCTAGATACGATGACAAATTGTACGTTTAGATTTTTTTAAATCATTTGTTTTTCAAATATTACACATGGTTTCTTCAATAGATTTGTAGTTATTTTGTGGCTTTATTATTAATAGATCAACAAGAATTACTTAGTTTACACCACTGTTTTTAATATATAAATATCAACATGTGTATTCTGAAAAGGAAATCTTTGCTTTCGAAACAGTATTAAAAACTGTAATGTGAAGAACGTAATTTTTATGAATTCACACCAAATGGAATTAATGTAAGTAAGAAAATCCCCCTTGAAAGACACTTTATCTAAATAGGTACATCTTCATTAATGAAAAGGTGCTCAGGATGAATATGATTTAAAAGCGCTATATAAATGTTATGTTTGCAATTCATTTGCGGCGTGAGGCTTCATAATAATAATAAATTGAGTTTCAGAAGTGCAAAATGCTGCACCCATATTGTATTTTCTCCACGATCTATCAAAGTGTCATCGAGGCCTTACAATATGAAGCGTCCATGAGAAAACAGGGACAATCTATCATAATCTACGTTCCTACAGACCTAGAACCTAGGTGTGCTGATCGAGGTTCCGTGATAAATCAACATACGTATGAATCGGCACACTTTTTAAAAGTAATTAAAGTCATTAAAGAACGAAAAAAAAAACTAGCTCAAAAACCCAATCTCACATAACCTAAATTAATTAATTTAAAAGAAAAAATTATTTGGTTCGGTGAGATTAGGTTTTAAAGCTAGTTTTTTTTATTATTGTAGAAAATATTATTAACATAACCCAAATGAAACAGGAAGACGGAAAAAAAAGACAGAAAATAAAAAGGTTTCAGTCGCATCTGGGACTCGAACCCAGGACCTCTGCATATCCGGGGAAACCGCTTAACTAACTTAGTTAATGAGACCAGTTCAATTTATGTCATCTTCATCGATATCATATCACAAATTCAAGATTTGTAAATATTATTCTCCATTTTTAATCCCATATCATTGGCAGCTAAATATTGTTAATATTAACTAACCCCACTAATGATTTCTAAATGGGCAATGTATCAGTGGACGATGATCTATTTAAGCCTTTTAACAAAGCCGTCACCGGAATCTGATATCAATTACCAAATATTCCCATCCCAATTGAACGCAGTACACAAATCAAAACAAAGATAATACATTTGAAATTGTTAATTACGGATGATTTTGAATGCATTTCAGACCACAAGTGCAATCCAAAACCATGTATAGTGCAGAATCCACAATCAGCTCCCGTTGTTGGTGAATCGATCAATCGGTGGGGACAATGGATGCCAAACGGCTAATGAATATGTCAAATTACCCAAACAAACACGGGCTTTGCTTTCAAACGAGTTTAAGTCAATTCCTACGGAATAATGTACAAATTGTTGCTAAAATCCCGAATCAATTGATTCTAGCGGCTAGCCTCTGCAGGCTGCTAATGATGAACCTTGTATTTTTTTACCACTGGAAATGTCAGCTAGTATGTGCATTGTTAGATTCGATGGACCTTACAAGCTAAAAATGTTTGCTTGTTAGAATTCGTATATTATTTTCGAGTTCGGCATTTTATGTAAAAAGGGATTGGGCGAATATATTTAACAAATATTACCCCTAATCAGTGTTTACTTTTATTGTGTTTAAAATGATTTATTAATATTTTCGGTAAAAAACGATTTACTTATAAATCAGTTGTTATAATTAATATTAATTATTCGGTTTTTATTAATTGTTTTATAATGATGTGAATGATATTTGAAGCAATGAATTTAAATATGTTTGGTAAATTAATTAATTATTTTAAGGAATTATATTGTTGAGGTTTCATGAAATTACTAAGGAATGGAAAATAGATTAATTTATTTATTGACATTATTTTTTTTTTTTTTATATATTTATTTCTTGCTAAAGCAATCCCGATGAGTTTCAAAACTCATTTTAGGACGGGAGGAATTTACAATACATAAGTAGGAGATAGTACATACAATTTTACATTGACAGCAAAATATCAAAAATAGAAGTTTCACATACAGACAGAAATAATTTTATAAGGCCAAGTTAAATAGAACAACACACAAGAGAAAACATATAAGGGAACAACAAAATATACAAATATGGATTTACTGATTTTCATTTTTAAATATCCTTAAAAAGTATTCCTTTATACCATCATTTTGGGATTTTTTATTTTTCTGGATGGTTTTGTACATATCTGGAAGCGAATTATAAAGTGTGTAGGCAATGTAGTTTAAAGATTTTATTCCATATTTTGTAGTGTGTGTTTGAGGAATGCGGATTTTATTGTTATTTCGAGTATTGTGGTTGTGGATGTCTTGATTGTAAAGTGGCTTGACGTTAGTGTGAGTTGATTGTTGAGTAATTTGTAGGATGGTGCTGGTGATTTCATACTTAGGAAGGATCGTGATTGGAAGGATACCGGAAACTGAGTAGATGTCCCTGACATGAGTGTCCCATGGAAGTCCAAAAACATTTCTGAGGGCTCGGTTTTGAACCACCTGCAGATCAGCAATCAATTTCTTCGAGGCAAAGCCCCAGATACAGCAGAGATAGGAAATGTGTGAATGTACCATGGCGTAATATACTGCAGTTAGTAACGGAATGGGTAGTAATCCTTGAAGTCTATATAGCACACCAGTTATGGGGGTAATTTTCTCCTTTACATGATTTATGTGGAGATCCCACGAGAGTTGAGAATCTACTATAAGGCCCAAATATTTTGTTGTCGTTTTCTTTTCGAGGCAGTTGTCACCAATTTTGATATCGAGGCTGGAATTTTTCTTGTTGCCGAATAGTAAATAATGCGTTTTTTTACGTTAAGGGTCAGTTTATTTATTCTCAACCAGGTTGTGAGATGGGAAACATCGGCATTCATTTCCATTTCGAGTTCCGCTAGGTTTTTTTTGTTATAAAAAATTACAGTATCGTCCGCATAAAGTTGAAGAGTTCCTTTAATGCCCCACTTTGTTATGTCATTAACATATATTAGAAATAGCAACGGTCCAAGAATTGATCCCTGTGGCACTCCACATGTTATTTCACCCAATTCACTCATTTCTCCACCCAGTTCTACTGCCGAAAAGCGATTTGATAGGTAAGATCTGAAAAGTTCCAGAGGAGTACCAACAATACCCAAATGTTTCAGTTTTCGATCAATACGTTATGGTCCACCGTGTCAAACGCCTTCTTTAGATCAATAAATATTGCCGCTGTAAAATCTCCATGGTCAATATGTTTCTGCAGATTTGATATGAAATCGAAAGCTGCACATTTAGTGTTAGATCGTCGTCTGAAACCGTATTGTTTTGAGGTGAGAATTTTGTTTTGTTCGAGATATTTCAATAGTCTTTCTTTGATGACACATTCAAAAATTTTGGAGATAGCTGGAAGTATAGAGATTGGACGATAATTTTGGACATTTTTTTTACATTCGTCTTTATGTATAGGAATAATTTTTGCAACTTTTAGTTTGTCTGGAAAGATACCTTTTGACAGAGAGAGATTTATTAAGAATACGAGGTCATCCACCAGTTCCTCCTTGCAGTTTTTGAGAAGGAGAGAGGTTATACCATCGGAACCAGCTGCCGCTTTAGATTTGAGGTTGGATATGATCCGTAAGATTTCTGTTTTATTTGTCCTGATCATGTTAAAAGATTGTTTTGCTTGAGGTGCCGTGTAGATGGTATTTAAATCAGTTTTTGAAGTTTTTATGACTGATGCGAGACTCTCCCCAACTGAGAGAAAATATGTGTTGAAAGCGGTTGCAATCTCCTTTGGTTCTTTTACTTCTTCGTCATTTATGACTAGCAATTTACAAGCTATTGTTGGGTTTCGGGAGCTATTTGATATAATGGAGTTAATTGTTTTCCATGTTCGTTGTGGCTTATTCATGTTTTCATTAAGCAAATTCGTATAATACTTAGTTTTAATATATCTTCTATAGTTGGTGACAGTATTACGAGCTTTATTTTTTCTGTTGTCAAAGGAATACTTCCTTGATTTCGTTTCCAAAGTTTAAATATGCTATTTCGTTTTTTAATCAGCCTATCAAGTTCTGCATCAAACCATGGAGTATTGTTAGGTCTTTTGTCTCCTATATTAGTTTTTAGTTTTGTTTTACACGAATTCATAACATTTTGGAGATAGTCAGCGAAGTTATTATAATTTTTGTTTACATCGTCATCGTCATTATATTTGGATCGTTTGTTCTTTAGTGAATCTCTAGTCGTTCCAGGAAATTTAATCTAAGACCTTTTCTTTCCGTAGTAAAAGTTTAGGTTTGTTGTTGCCAATCGGAACGAGATTATTTTCATTATATATATATGAGCATACGAAGCAAAACCCGATTAAGTTTTCTTTTTAAATAACACATTTTAAAAATTTTGTGTTTGGTTTTAAATAAGAACATTAATATAAAAAAAACACATTATATATGAAAATAGTAATAAATAAATACAATAATTCAATATAATTAAATTTGGACATAACCCGCCTCACTAGGCAAACCCGTAAAAAATCCCCTTTTCACAATTACACACGTAAATATTCGATTTAAACGTTTATTTTGATTTTACGAACATTAATTTTATTTTAATCTTTAGAGCACAGACGTCCGGTGGGAATGCTGTCCTTGTTCTACCGGTATTTTAATGGAAGATTCTCCGAGGAACTAGCGTCATTGATCCCTTCAGAACCGGTGCATAGTCAGGAAACACGCCAAACGCGCGCCCAACATTTGCACACGGTTGACATTTGTCACATGAGAACGGGTCGCTTCTACGACTCGTTCTTGTGTTCAACAGCTCGGCTGTGGAATGATCTGCCGGCCTCTGTGTTTCCTCCATCCTATAACATGGGTCTCTTCAAGACCCAAGTTCACTCCTTCCTATCCTCTAAAAGACCCTCCACACAGCATCCCCAAAGATGATATAGGCCTTGAGGGAAATTATTTTCTTCTTGGTCTCCTGTGTGGAGTTACTGTAAAAAATATAAAAATATTTTGATTTATGTAAATCTCGCTAATAAATAAAGTATTCCGAGAAGATAACAATTATTTTTCCCTTTTTCTTACTGTAAAATAATTGATTTGTTAACGGAGTTAAAAAAACCTTTGTGATTAATCATATTCCCGAACGTATATCATCCGCAACTCAAATATTAACTAAGTCCAATTTCTTTAAATGGACAATTTAATTGGAAACTCAATCTTTTGTATGTCTACGACGCGCGCTGGATTGGAAAAAACGGCGGTTCGTAAAGAAAAGGAAAATTCTTTTTAGCCGCACATTTTCTTTCAGTCTTTGTTTCATCGGAACAATCGGAAATCAATTTAGTTCCTATAATCATAAACCGCGACTTCTTGAACCTTAGACTGAATTTCATTTTCAAAACAAAGTGTGCTTTTTAAAATGAACAAAACTTTTGTCCAAAAAATGGTTTTGAAGTAATATGCATATCTACTTTAAAAAAGTATGTTCATAGTCCATTGATTGCTCGTGTATGCAACTTGTTTTTTTTTTTCCAAATGGGATTTCTGGGATTAGATTAAACATTGAGGGGACGGAAGGAGATGGTAGAGTGGGAAGTGTTTGACTGTTCAGATCTTGTCATTAAGCACATATGATACATATAATATAGTATTCATTATTTTTGTGTTTAATTCATAGAACTCCATTCAGTTTTTTTTTTCAAATGTAATTTAAATCAAATTTAGTAATGTTTTGCAAGTGTTTTAGTTTTTATTATTTTGACAGCTGTTTCGGCGTTCAAGGCCATTTTAAACCTGTGATTAAGCAACATTGCGCCGACTTATTTATAGGATTTTATTTATTCCAACCCAATTTTAATTTGGACGGTGTTGAAAGTGATTTATTACCGATAAAACCGGTTTAGTTAGAATATAATTTTAAATTCTCTGTCCTGTAAGGTACACAAATTTGTAATGTGCTTTTCCAACATTAAATTAAAGCGATGTGAGTGCTATTGACTTATTTAAATGCGTTATATAGTTTAAAAATATATTTTTACTGTCTGTGTCTTTTCGGTTTCTTTTTTCGTTTTGATAGTTGTTAATATAAAAATATTTTACAATGAGGTTTATAAGCGTCAATAAGTTATTCCAAAATTTGCTTTAGCTATGTTTGGTAACTAGATCTTAATAGTCAGATATTTTCTAAATTTACATTTCCCCATCTCTTACCCTTCCTCCATTCTCTTCTGCCTTACAGCACATCCCAAATGATGATACTATGGATCCACTTATTCCGGACAGTTGGAAGTTCATTAGACTCTGAATAAAAAAAAAACGTCTTTGTGAAATATAAGATGCTGTATAAAATGACGTCATCGGATATGTAAACACCATTTATAATGCTTTTAATATAAGTCGTACATCATGAGGATAGAAGGGAGCGTTTTCCTGTCTGATATGGCTTAGGATGTACGGAGAAAATTGAAAATACCCGCCAGCAGCGAACGAGTCGGAATACGATAAATCATCGCGGCAGGTTAGCCTTTTTGCTAGTTAAAAATGTTGGTTGTAAACCGAGAAAAACCCGAAGTACGACAGAATGCAACTCACTGAATTGCATTTTCATTGATTATGTCATAAATTTCTATGATTAATAATAATTGAGAATTTATTGTTCAATGTACAGGGGGTGACTCGTACCAGATGATGAAGTGTTTAAAAAAAAGAGAAGACGTGTACATGAAAAATAGTTCACTCGAGTATGCTGTAATTTATTTACCATGTAGTAGTCACTAGAAGTGAAATACTGCTACCGTAATCAGCAGATTACGCAATAATTCACACATATATTGAGGAGAAGTTATCATGTTACCGAAGGCGTAAATTTGGTATTGAATGTATTCTATTACATATCAGGACGAACCCGACAAACTTTAACCGCAGATTCCTGAGCTAATTTGGAGTAAAAAATATAGATGGCATTTTGGTGTCCAGTGATTTTTTTATTTTAATTTAAAATTAAATAAAAGCTTTGGCATGTTTTCAGTGGTAACTTAGCCGATTGACCGCCCAACGCTCCAACCCTATTCCAACTCTCCAATATCTACTGGTTTTTATATATTTAGGCAAAATGTCATTTTTAATTACATTTTTAAATCAAAATAATCTCAAGAATTCATACGAATGATTTTACTGTTCATTCTATACGCGTAATCAGTAAAATGCTCGCGGTTTTACAAGACCGTAATCCCCGACAAGTAATATCTTAATTTATATATGGATTACGTACTGATATTATAGGTAAAACGTTTCAAATTTGTTTTCAAACTGCTCCCATTTTGGGGATTTTTTAAGGATTTAACTCAATTTAACGGTTACAGTGTGGGGATTGTTGTCTTTTGAAACCACGTACATTTTACTAACTAGCCTTATGGAATTTACAGATAAATCATTGAGGGTATTGATTGAGTTAGCAACCTGGTAATGTGATTTTCACGTCCATTTTTGAGTGCTAGCCCTAAAAATTTGTCGGGTACATCCTGATACACCCTGCATAATACACAGAACGGTTTGGAATCAACATACCTCGCTGTTAGCTGATCTCTGTGTGAAACCGCCCAACACAATAACATCTTGCTCCCAAGGTGGACAGGTAGATTATAATTGAGTTAACTTTAGTTCGATAATTTTAAATCTACGGGTGGTTTTTTTCATAAAGTCATCATTTCATAATTGAGTTATTTATCTATTTATTTTCACACATTATTAAACAATAAAAACTAGAAAGCTTTAATTGCTCAACTGGGAACAAAAAAAACGTATTAAGGCAGTCAAATTGACAAGTTTAGCTTATGTTAATTGCCACTATACAAAACAGAATGAAAAAAAAAGTATTGTCACAGTATGGTAATAAGATATATTTAGAAAAAAAGTGTAATAAAGTATATAGAGATATAAGGAATAGTACTGAAAAAACATATTAAATAAATTTCGTCCAGCAAGTACAAAAAGCAACTTTAGTAAATTGTTTATCACCACATTTTTGTCCTGGTTTGTCCTTTTCCATTCCTTGTTTAGGGCCTTCAACCCAGTTAAGATCCCTTCCCAAAGAGCACAAACAATGCAACACAAATTCAGTAAAGCAAATCGAACCATGAGATGGTAATAGTAGTAATGATAATAATAATAATAATAAGGCCAATTTAATTTACTGTTTCGTATTTCATATTTTTATTATTTAAGCCGTGAAAAATTATTAATGTATTCAGATTGAAAATTTTATCAAATTTTAAAAATATATTTGCAGAGAGAAAATTACAAAAGCAAAATACATAGAATAACCACTAGAAGTGCCTTTCGTGTAGATTTAAATGGAAGTGGATGTGCCTTTAACTTAGTACCTTTTAATTCTAGCCCTGAGAGAGTCAACGGAAATACAAAAGATGCAGCGCCTTATATCTCTTACACTGCCTGTATTGTATCTTGCAATGAAATAATGACGAAATAATTTTTATATTAGAAATATTAAGGCCCGAATGCCAGACTTTTGGGTCACGAAATACACCCACATCGCATTTATTATGCTCTTATTTATTTTATTGCTAGACATAATGTCTAAGCTATAGATACTATGTAACTATTTTAGAATCCTATTAGAAGAAATGGATACAAAACTAAGAGTTGGAACATGTTGTACCATCTCGTATTAATCTTTCAAGATTTAGAAATGAGAAATTATCGTTTCGTACTAATGTTATTGATTTGCCACGTGATCTATGTCAGCATAACATAGATTACGTAGCTGTTAATCACTGACGATAAATACATAGGTAGGGTGAAACCGGCCTATTTCAAAATGTTTTAAAAGGTGCATGAAAATCAATTGATTGCTAAACAGGTACGACTTGTGTACCGAAAATAAAAACCATCCTTAGCACCCTTTTATTACTAAACAACGCTGTGTAAAACTATTCAATAGTAATAATCATATTCACGCCATTGATCTCATGCTTAATTTGTATCTCGTAGGTATTTAAAAAAATTATCCATAGGCAAAATACGTACTGATTAATACTCATAAGCAATTCTTGGTTTTAATGAGGGGGAATGTTAGTAATACAGTACTCGGTATATTTTATATAATATTTGCTTCGTGAAATGGTAAATATTAAAAATGTGAAGTCTTTTACGTATTTCGTATTCCCTTATATTAAAAATGTTTTCATGTGTACTTTAACATGTTTTTTTAGCGAATTATCTTTTCCGTCATTTCAAAAGCATGTTAAAATAGGAAATTTGACATTCGTAAAATTTTATTTGAAACAGACATGATTAAAGTACGTTTTGATTAGATAAATGTGATTTGCCTTGTAATCCCTTGTAATTGTAAGAGACTTTGAATAAATAACCTGACATCATATTAATACGCATGGCAACGCGTTTGTTTTGATAGACAATACTATCCTTAATTGTTTTTTGTTTGATTAAAAAGGCCATTATCTCGAACTTAATTCAAATGTGAACTAACGCTCTTCAGAAATATCAAAATAATATTTAAAAGTATATTATATGAAGGTTAGAAAAAAATCTCTAAATCGTCTTGATGAAAGGCCACCATTCAGATTCAAAAGGTGCGTTGCTTTAAATGGTTATATCTTTGTTTACTTATCACTTCTGAATATCCTGGTCTTTTTGTCAACATTTTCCCCTTGGGACTTAGAACTTCTTCTTTCTCGTCTCTTATCCTTTCTCACTTATTTCAGCCGTACAGCATCCCCTAATTTAGGGTTGCCATAATGCCACTGACTGCCTACCCCGGTGGAGAATCGCTAAACGTTTTCTTGAGAAATATTTATAAAATTAGTAGACAAATAAAAAGATACTTTGTTATAATAAATGTGATATTTGAAAACCGTTGATGTATAAACCCAAATCGAGAATAAACTATGAAGGGGAGGTAGGCCAATTTCTTTCTGAATTTTGGGTTAATTTTGTGGTATCCACTAGGCAAATATGAAGAAAATCGAATATAAGTAAAAGCTGATCAACCTACACCCATCATAAAAACCGTAATATAAATATACTAGATAAAAAAAATGTAATGTGCACTTTCAGTCTAAATATGCCATGTACTTAAAAAGCAAGGTAAGTCACAAATAAAACAAACACAAAACTATGAATAATTTGTGTAACGATCGAACGTGGTTAAATTACAATTTTTATGCGATATCAACTACCCGCAGCTAATAGAACTATGTCATTTATTTTTCATGGAATGTTCGGGGGTTGGGAGAGGAAGGAGAATCAAGAAGAAAATTAAATCTGGTCACTAAAAAAGCAATAATATTTTAGCACCCTCCCCTTTCGGTTCGAAAATTGTACGTTAAATTCCAATCAATTAGTAGTAAACCTAATATTGTTTTCATTAAATATTTTAGGCGACTTAAAATATTAGCAAAGGAATTCAATTTGCATATTAAAATACCCAAAGCTTATAGTCAAATTAATGTTAAAATAGATTATAATCAAGTCATAAAATAAATGGCAATTGAAACACTTTCCCCAATAAATTGATGAGTATTACTTAAATCGCGCAATCAGTTGGCAAGCTGCTGTTACTAGCAATGTACAAACACTAATAAGATATAAAGACTTAATTCACATCAGGAATCGTAATTACCATTTCAATTGAACGCTCCAATTAATATTAATTGGTATTTAATGAAGTATTTGGGAACGGTTTACTGAGATAAATTATTAACAGACGTAAAATCAAAAAGCTGAATACAGCCGATACTCATTTTCGAATTTAATCGCTGGGGTGCTACGATTTGAGGTCACTAATGACAGAAGAACAAGAACGTTACTCGAAATTGTCCACGAGGAAGTTTTAGCCCCGTGATTTGTGCTCGTATTATACCTAAATCTTGTTTTGGAAAATATAATATTCTGGTGATGGAATATATTCGGATGAAACACTTTAATTTTGTTTCATTTTCTTCAAGAGGCTTCCAGAGCAACTACTGTTGATCATAATATGACCATATTATGGCCACCGGTTTTGCCGACTCCTGGCAGCTCTCACCCATCTGAAAAATACAATTCTCTTTAAATCGCCAGCCCATCTCACATGTCGACTTCTGCTTCTATTCCCCAAGGACGCCAACCGAAGATACTGTGATTCCACGAAAAAATTTAAATGATGTAAACAAATTATAGTTTTTCAATTAATATTACCGATCTTCATAAATTACACAAAAAGAAAAGTTAATATTTTAAAAAATTTCCGGCTATTCAACTTGCCATGTGAACCACAGGCCTGGAAAAAATCTAGCCGTGTAGGTTATTTACATACAGAATTAAAAAATAGCGTATTTGAAACTCATTCTAGAGCGGAAGCTATCAAGACCCTACAAAGTAGGTTCGGAAAATAATTTATTAATGTTTTTTTTTGTTTTCTGAAGCAAAATTTTATTAGATTAAATGCATTATATTTTCATAACAATTTTAAAGAGATGCTTTTTAAAATACTCGGAGCAGAATGGATGACTATGTGGACTCGATGAGTTAATATCATAAAAAAAAACAATAAAATTAATAAGAAATACTTTGTGTACACCCTTGTTAATATTTATATATTAAACAGTGGTGTACATAAAGTATTTATTCTTAATTTTATTAATAATGACACCACAAAGTAATCATACATTTATTGAAAAAAATAAAAACATTAATTTCAAATATTTACAAAGTTACACGTTACGGATCTCTTGGATAGCATTGACATTTAATTTAAATAAATTTCTTCGTAGCGTAACATCCTCTACTTGTTTACAATCGCATCCTTCAAACATGGCAATAATTAACTTCGATACCATCGGGGTTGACATTTTGAGGGATCAGGAATCTCAAAGGTCGCAACGTTATTACTTTCCGAATGCTGAACTCTGAGTAACACATTACCATGATTTTATTTGGGGACTTTCAAAAGAAAGCACCTTGCATAATTAATTCCCATTTACGCAAATCGAACTACAATAATTCAGTCAGCGGTTATTTTGACGATCTCCGTAGAGGAATAGTAATCCTTTGGCTCCAGATCAAGAGGTAAAAGTGACGTGCATTGCTCTGTGACTAAGGATAGGCGGCAATCTTTTCGTCTGTAGTTACATAACGTTGAATATTTTTGCCTCCTTGAAAAATGCCCTTTTTACTTTTTATATTTTACATATGGTTGTGACTAGGTTGACAAACGAGAGTAAAAGTTGCTTATCTATACACATTCTAATGCAATTCATTTTTCTTTTTAATAAACTTGTTAACATAAAAAGTTCCCGAGCCATGTTCTTAGGACAGCCACAGCTTTCCAGGCTTCATGGACTGCACGCCACGGAGAGGTAGCATGCTCAAAAGTAATAAAAATAAATGGTCTTTCACATTTTGAGTTTTAAAAATATCTAGAAAATATCACTGTGGTAAAAGATCACAATAAAGAATAGAAACCCTATCTAAAATAGTTTAAGCGGTGTCCAGTCGCCTGATCTAATAAGCAAGGTACTTCCTAACCTTCTCAACCTTCCCAAACTTCCCAACTTTCCCAACTTTCCCAACTTTCCCAACCTTCCCAACCTTCCCAACCTTCCCAACCTTTCCAACCTTCCCAACCTTCCCAACCTTCCCAACCTTCCCAACCTTCCCAACCTTCCCAACCTTCCCAACCTTCCCAACCTTCCCAAACTTTCCAACCCTCCTAACCTCCTAACCTTCCTAACCTTCCTAACCTTCCTAACCTTCCTAACCTTCCTAACCTTCCTAACCTTCCTAACCTTCCTAACCTTCCTAACCTTCCTAACCTTCCTAACCTTCCTAACCTTTCTAACCTTTCTAACCTCTTTAACCTTGAAAACATATATTACTTACGTCGAAAAAGTTAAATATGTTAAATCGCAGAGATAAAAATAAACATAAACAGCCGGGGATTAATGGTTCAAATATTCCTTCGGCAGTGGCGGCTGAAAATCAGGATTCACAATTTTTTTAAATTTATAAAAATGTCTTTTATAAATTACTCGAGCTAGCCTGTAATGAAAGTGGGCGTGATGATAATGAAAATGTATCGGACCAATGTGTGATCTATAATCCATGCTAGTGTAGATATTCTCTGAATGCTTGGATAAGTACTTAATTCTCTATTGTTGTACTCGTATTATTCGCTTAAAAAAAACTTCGGTCAGAACAAACATCGTATTAAATGGAACTTCTTGATAGTGAGTATGTTTTTGATATCTGAATATCTGAACATGGTTGAACCAAACTAATAGTGCTTCCGTTATTTTAACAAGGATGTAGGCATTATTCGGCAAACAAATTTGTTTTCCTAACTGTATACATTTCAACCTTTCTAACGTTTCAGACGAATTCCTATTCAGGTATTCGAGGTTGCTAGGGGCAACGGGCAAAGCTCTTTCTAGGAACGTGCTACAAATAGCTCTCTATTCAATTAAATATTTCATATCTCACGAAAAAACTCGTGTCTTTCATGTAATTTTCACCTGAAGTATAGGACTTGAAACATTTTTTAATGTTTTTTTAAAAGATTACCTACCTTCATTACAGAATGGTACCTACTGATGAAATTGAAAAATTCCGCAACTTTAAAAACACATTTGAATTCCATATTCCACAAAGTTGTGTGGGTTTTTAATTAAATTATTCATAAACAATGCTGTAGCGATTTTATATGATAATATAATTTATTCAATGGTTTTATATTTGTCTTTGATGACTGAATAAAGTATTTAACGAGATAAATAAGTAGGTACTGAAAGAATTTTCATTCTGTTTTTCGTTTCGTTATTATTTTAGATACAGGTATCTGTGTGATGAATATTTTAGGTTAGCTTTTTCCTTTGTGCTCTGTATCGGTGAATTCGACAAAAGAAACGTCGCCCTAGGACGAACGTGAAAATCGAAGGAAAAATGTAATTCTTATAACATCTCATCAAATCCTTGTGCCGACGAATTGCTGTACTTCTTTGATAAACCGAGTTGGTTAATTTGTAGGAATAGATTTATTAGTGCTGCTATATTAATTTGCTTTGGGGCATAGACTGCTTTCGCTTGAACTACTCTATTATTACAGAGAGATAGCCTTACATACAATAGATATTCTTAAACTTTTAGCAGCAACGTTGATAAAGTTCTGTTTGTTTATCTCAGCAAAAACTCCCGAATGATGAACTCTGGCATTATGAAATTTTCATAACTTTTATGTGACCATACAGGACCGGATAAGACAGTGATTTGAATTATATTTTTCTTTTATTCATGAGAAAAATGATTTTAAAAAATGATGCTGAAAATTTGGAAGAAGCCGAATGGTGACAGTTATGAAAAAAATGATTAAATTTATAATATTGAAAACCTTATATAATTAAATCTATTTAAAAAAAAATTGCATTGCATGTATTATAAAAGTGCCGGTTTCGGCTATAATTTTTAATTTTTAAAGTCTTTTCCTCTATGACTGAAAACTCAAAATATATTTTGAAAACATGTAACTACAGAATGCAAATTACATATCACTATCATCCTATAACATATTTTATCAATCTTGGTTTTCATTCCAGAACTGTTTTCTCAGACAAGAAACTGATTTCGAAATCTTAGAGAATATTTCAGAACCGTGGAGCCTTATTTATAGTTTCATCCTTACAACCACAGCCTTCAGGCCGCAAGGGTTATATTGTTGGTCCACTAAACTATGCATACCATTGACAATTCTGTGAGAAATCCTTAAAAATAGTTTGGACATTTCGAAGGACTTATTTACAATTTGAAGATAGATGTTTTATGATAAATCAAAGTATGAATCGTACAATTTTTAAAATCGAGCATTAAAGGTACGAAAGAAAAAAAACCACTACCCCGAAAACCGAATCTTACTTATCCTAAATAATCTTTTTTTTTTAAATAATTTTATTTATTTATACTATTGTATGAAGCTATCACTTTGTGGTTATTCATTATAATCAAATGAAACAATCAAACTTTGTTTTAACCACATTAATTTTTCATGCCTACCGATAATGCACTGATAATTATTAAGGGATTTCTTAATTGACAAGGCTTCTAAATTATCTTTAGATTAACAATGAAAAAAATCTATCTTACACCCCATTTTAAATATGTTTCCTTTCACCCCTCCCTCAATCTCTATCTCTTCCCCCACTCTTTACTAATCCATAGTCAAGCCCCCACCCCCAGTGTGATACTTATTATGCATGTTCTGCCATAATTTTGTAATATTGTTTAGTATATACTTTTCCATGACGATGGAACGGTTGCTCCGAAACCGGTTGGCGTGAAAAATAAACTTGGTTAAAACAAAGTTTGATTGTTTCTTTGGTTTATTTATTTATATATATATATATATATTTATATATATATATATATATTGATTAAGTTAGATCAGGTTTCCGGACAAGCTGTTGTTTCGTACTTTATATCACTTTTAAAAAGTGTGACGATTCATACTTATGTTGATTTATCCGGTCACCGGAGATATTATGGATTTCAAGCAACAATATAATTTATGCGACATGTGTGATTTTATAAACGACAGCAGGTTAACAAAACAGAGTTATCAGCATATCGCAGCTTTAAATGGCCACGATCAATGAAACATTGCTCCGAGATGTAAAAATAATAATTAAGCTTGTTAGAAGAAGGTTGGTACAATTGTTAATAACCTTGCCCAAGTTATCGAAACTGCTGAATTTTGCTAAAATTAAAACGCCGTTATTCAAATAACACATATTATTTCAAATTTTAAAGTTTATTTTCGAAGACACATTATGATTTCTATACGCTCTTATTGGACCTCTCAATTTTTTTTTCTCTCCCTTTGGCCGAGAGATATTTGAAACGCAAAAATATTTTCTTCACACGAAACAGTTTCGAATTCCCGAGACGGTTTGGAATATATTCATATGAATAATGTACAGATTATCCCTTAACCTTCTTGTGACATTTAAATTACAACAACACTTACCTTCAATTAAATATTAGAAATAATCGTAACTTATTTCGCAAATAATTAATGATGAAATGTTGATTTCGTATTATCTGTATTAAGGGGATAATGTACTTGTTTATTTAATAATTCAGAACAATCTTAATCAGTATTAGATTCGAATTTCCCTTTGAAAATGTTATCGAGGCTCGTCGTGATGCTTTATGATTTTTTTCATGTACTCGGGGCCCTAAATTCAGGATTACCGTTCCTGGAAGTTTAACATTTTCAGTAGGTACAGTTTTCTGCCGGGAATTTGTTCTGCTATTTTAAAATATCAAAGACTTTTTACTGGAGTATTTATATACTCGTAGCCTGTTAAGCTATACAGCCTTAACGAAGAAAATCATTTTAAATTCAACACCCGACGAGAAATAATATCGTGGAACTACGGTTCTGAGATTTTGTGCTCTTGCAATATTCCGATGTTTTCATTCTAAAGGCTTCTGATGTTAATTTGAAAATTTAACCTTTACTAGTGTATCCTCCTTTAAAAAAAATTTCACTATAAGTATGCAAATTTGATTAAATTAAGAAATTGTACAATTTTTAACTAACATAAAAAACCGTTTTACCAGAAAAATCTTGTTTTTCTTATACTCTTATTCCAAATTGTTTTAGACCGATATGCATACCTAGTATCTAGAATCTTGTATGTAATAACTTTAAAAAACCTCTTGCATTGACAGTGTTTTGTAATGTTATGATCAAATTTTATTTGTCGTTCAAATTGTACAGTTAAAAGAAACTTCTTGATAATATATTAATTTATGACATTTCTTTTACTCAAAGATTGTAGAAAAAATAATAGAAAACTACGTTTCATCACGATTTTTGATTTGTGAGTAAAGTCGGGCTATAAACACACAAAACAATGAAGTTTGTCATACTACTACCACTAATTATTAAAAAAAATAATTTCTTGTATTTTTTCGGCATTCACTATATAGCAATTTCTAGACATTTTGTTTGGAAGTTTTATTTACTATGTACTTTTGCTACTTTTGATTTATTAAATACCGGTTTCGACACAACCGTGCTATTCACTAGCGTTCTTAAAACTAACTTAAATTAAACAAGTACAGAAACAAAATTAGTCACCATTAGGTGAGGGTAGAGGGAGTGGTGATTTGGAGGGGGGTGGGCGTTGGGAGGAGTCAAAGTTAATAGGAAACATGGTTAGCAAAGGTGATTTACAGGGAGCTATTATCTTGTAAATCACCTTTGCTAACCATGTTTCCTTTTAACTTTGACTCCTCCCACCAACCACGCCCCTCCAAATCACCACTCTACCTATCTACCCTCACCTAATGGTGACTAATTTTGTTTCTGTACTTGTTTTTTTTTTTAGTTATTTTTAAGAACGCTAGTGAATAGCACGGTTGTGTCGAAACCGGTAGCTTATTTAATAAATCAAAAATAGCAAAAGTACATAGTAAATAAAACTACCAAACAAAAAAATAATAATAATCTGAAACTCCATGATAACTGTATTGAATTTCATAACTACTAATTTCCCAATCGCATGTAAATCATCGTAGATCGTCTCTTTATAAATAATAGTACTAACAATACAACTTTGTTAGTACTTTTGAGAAATAGCGCAGTCTATTGTCTTACGGATGCATGCCTCAACCGAGTCATTAGTCCGCCTACAAATTAGCAAGCCCTTGTCACACGACCTTGGTCCTGTCTACACGAACATGGCTATTACTGAATGGGTACAGATTGAACACACTGTGAGTAAATACGGGCCTAAAGATAGAGCGACAGCAAGAAGCGTGGAAAAAATAACAATCTTTCAAAAAGGTTTCTCGAGTGTTTCTATTTTGAGACCCGTTCCTCGCGAGTGATAAGAAATTGTCTCGTGGAGATGATTAATTTCACAAGGTTTTTATTAAACGAATAAAATATCTTATCGATATTTAATGATTAGCTAAGTAGGTACTACCCCTAGAGTAAACATATATATGTATTTTAATATTGTTGTGCATGAAGTTTAACGATTTAGGTATTCAAGCGAAACAAAACATTTGTTGAACAAACAACAATTTAAACAAAATTCATACATATAAACTATTAAAGAAGAATTATTTCAGTATTTTATCCTTTTTTCAATCTTATGTTACCAGTACTACTGAAGCGATAAACCGATGAAGTAATGTATTATATTCAGATGCGTAGGATAGATGTTTTGTAAAAACGTTTTTATTTAAACCATTCAATTATTATTATTCTAGCAAATTGGAACCATTTTTTTTGCGTACAATATCGATTGAAATCAAACTAATATCGATTATATTGATGGGCCCCATCTCTAACCAACATGCCGGTGACTTGACGGGTAACCTGTCAAAATTGCGCGTAAACTCTTAAATATCCAAAATATCTTCAATACATCGATAAAATGAGATGTGGCCCACCTTTAAAGTTTAAAACTTGATGAATAAGGCAGCATTTTTAAATATTCATTATATACACTACACATCGGCTGTTGAATATCTATTGAGTGACCTGTATTTGAAATTTAAAGGACAATCTCCCTTAGATTTGGCACAATACGCACACATCACATATCTTGTTCTTCTTTATTCTAGGGCACAATATATTTATCCCTTAAAGTTATCTAACGATAGACGTTTATAAATATTTTTGATTCCATATTTCCACAAGTTAAATAAACAATTTAAACTCAGACGATTTTGTTTTTTAATAGTTGTTTTAATACGATAATTTATTATGTGTGTAAAATGTTGTTTTACGACAAATAAATTTAAATCATAGCTTAAAATATATTATCATCAGCATGAAGATTTCATTCAATATTATGTCTCTTTTTTGTTTATTTTAAACTAGCTTATGTTATGTATCCGACCTTGCTCGGGATCATTTATTTTTTTGGAGTAAAAAGTAAAGTAACAAAGTTGTGAATTCTTGCTTGTCATTTAGGTGCCATAATTGATTTGACAGCGAAGGTAATGTCTTGTCACGACTATTACTATCTCTAAACAAAGAAGCAACGAGACAAAGAAATAAAGAAACAAAGAAACTGTTGTGTATGCATATCTATATTTTGTCTGTGGTCATTTCCGTAGGACCACTTCCTTTACGAAGGTCAACCCGTGACGGTCAATAAATAATCTCTCCAACAAACATAATGTTTTATTCAATATATCAAACATTAAAAAACAAAGAAACAATGAAACAAAGATACTAAGAAATAAAGAAACAAAGAAACAAAAAAAAACAAAGAAACAAAGAAAGAAAAAAACACAGAAACAAAGAAACAAAGAAACGAAGAAACAAAAGAATATTCTGTTGAAAATTTTATTTCATTTCAACTTTTTTCTTTTTAATATATCGTCGCTGCATTTTTAATATAGCTTATGTGCTGTTTCGTACATTCTGAGATAATGGAGTAAAACTGCTTTAAAAATAATTGCATACTAGATTTGCTAAAAATATTTTTTACAATTATTAGGAAAGCTTTCCAGCTTAACAAATCTATTCTTTTTAGCAAATCTAGTCTTTGTAATTATTTTTTAAAGCAGTTTTACTCGATCATCTCAGAATGTACGAAACGGCACATAAGCTGTATTATATATGCGGCGACGATATATAAATAATAAAACGTTATAGCAGCAGTTTTACATATTGGATTTCATTCAAACTACTCTCTAAACCTTTCTGTCACAAATAAAAATGAACCGTGCTATTTTCAGCGAAATCGCCTGACTGACAAACAGAAAAACTTTCTTTTTTATATATGTATATAGATTTTGTTCAATAACCTTTAGGGAGGTTCCTTAAATGCATTAAGTTAATAGGCAAATTAATGAACCGTCTGAAAACTTTCGAGAACAAAATAAAGCAAGTTCGTTTAAATTTAATAAAATGTCTGTTCGTTTTAAACAAACATTTGCCAAAAGACTAGCTAGTGAAATTTTAGTTGGCTTTTTCTTTTTTTACGATTTACGTCATTGGGACATCGTAGCAACTCTAGATATTATTAAACTATTGTATGTGTATATTGTTTAAAATATTATCAAGTTATTGAAAAAGTTTTTCTCGCAGTGGGTTCTGTAGGTAGTAGGTTTTTCGTCTCTGCTTGAGTTTTGGTACTCGTGGTTTCCCTGTAAGGTGAAGCGTGTGCCCTCCGCTACCCCGAGCCCTGCGCCCCTTCCTTTACCTTCTTCTCGTGTTTACAATATCGTGTAGGCTGAAGACCTACATTATATAGCTTTAGCGGATGCAGCAAACATGTGTTATATGATGCTAATGAAATCCATGAAAAACCTTTTAACTTATTTATTTTTGACTGGACTGGTTTCACCTCTCAACAGGAATCTTCAGTCTGATATTCAGACTGGTATCAGAATTCATATTTATATACTTTTCTTCTTCGTATAGTAGAGGAGATTTGGTGGAGGTCAAAATGGGATGCTGAAGTTATTCAGCCAGTCGATGGCATCAGGAATTACTTAGTTCAGCACAGACATACCGCAGGAAAACTGAGGAAGGGGACATTTTTCTACGATGCATTCTGTTGTTTGAATATATGAATGTCCATATTATACAAAGTTCGGAATCCTTTAGCCCCATTTATGTATCAAATACGCACAATGACTGTGACTGCACAGGGTGTGGTTTAATGAAGTCCACATCTTAACAGGGAGAGAAAACCCTGATATTTTAATCGTAGGATCTACAATAAGGTGCTTGTTTTTCACGTCCAAGATCTGCCACTGAGTTCGCCATGGCTCTTCAGGGGAATATCGTGATAGAAGCACATCGGTCCAAAAAAGTTTTCTGAAAAAAAAGATGAAAATAGTTAATGTACATAATATTATAATTACTATTAGATTTTTGATTTTGATGCTCTAAATATATACCATTAAGTTTTTGAAACAATTTTTGAAATTCCTTCCCCTAGTTCAAACTTTCTCTTGCTTTTCCATCATTATGTAACGTTACGTATAGTCTATTTGTTCGTCAACCAGTCTCAAGGCTCAAACAGAACTCATTTAAAAGATGTGGGTAGTTTGAGTAACTTCTTATTAAATTACGCCATATTGTGAATGTTACATGTAATACGTTTTCTGTTTTCTAAAATTGTTTTTTTTTTCCGAAAGATCTTTCATATTTTCATTTTATTTTGTTTGAGTTGTTGGAGTTGATATGACATCAAAGGAAAACGATGAGGTTGATGTAGGGATTTTTTATGTGCTGAGCGGTGTATTTCATCAGCCTTGATGCTGGATACTTTCATGCTATCTGAAACGTCAGTTAAAGACCAAGTGCATAGATAGCTTTATGTTAAAACAATAATAATAAAAAACGTTTATTTGTCAATGCGTTTTTAATTTGCATGTTTTATTTTAACATATTACATAGTTTAGTAATTGACAAAAAGATCACTGCTCAGCTAATTCCGAAGTCCGAATGAAGCTGTTTTTCAGCATTGCTGCCTATATAAATTATATGAAGTTAAAGTTTTATTAAATCTCCTCACTAAAAAATAATTAAAAAAAAAAAGAAAAAATCACAGGCACAAGTAGCCATTGTATTATTTATCAGCCATGTTGTGCGGCTGACTGTTCAGTCAGCAACCATTCGCTGCAAAACTTAACGTAACTTCAGGAATACTTATAACTACCCTCAAATACAGCGCTTCGATATCTGGGGAGTATTGTATGAATGAGTCACGGAACCACTGCAGTTTGTCGAGCAGATAGGTAGGAACCTTCGAATTCATCAAATTGTATATTTGATGTAACTTCTTTCTTAAATAATTAAAAATGTACTTTGTTTACACCACTTTTATAAAAATAAATAAATATCTCTACACGTTTAGATAGCAATGCTATCATCCTCAGGAATATATGAATACTAAAAAATAATTTCAAGTATAGACAAATGATAAAAAATAGAACAATAATTTAAGAATATACAAAATATAAACACAAACAAAAATGAATTAAAGTATAGCATATAAACAGTGGTTTCATGTGTTTTTACAATATGTCCCCTATTCCTCAGGCTTCATATTTTTTGCTGTGTTCCCATTAATAATGGAACAGTTTTTTTGGGATTGAGAAGTAACGCGTGATCTTGTGCCTACTCTGCTTACGAAAATATTTATCATATTTACTGCTAGATAACAGTTACTTCCCTTAAATGATAATTATAATTGTGTGCAATAGATTGCATATATAACCTCAATTATCAAGCAGAAAATCTTTACCTTTTCTGAAGCATAATATAAAAAGATCTTTCGAACGGTGAGCATGAAATTTGAACTATTTTTGAAAAGGATTTTTTTTAGCAGACAACATTATATTCACTATTGGCAATGGAACGTTAAATAATCATTTTAACTATCAGACGGTGAGAAAAGACTCCATAATATTTAACCTATTTTTTTGTTTCATAAGATAAACTTTTATAGCTTTTTCTCTCTTGCAACAATAATTTGCCAAACGTTTTCCAGTGCAAATTGATATTTCTATTTAAACGGGAGGTTGCCCATGAGAAGACTAAAGAAAATAAATTATTTTAGACGGGTTGTAAAACTAGTACATAGCTTTACAATGACGAAAAGTCTTATTTGCTCTGTCCCGACTTAATACTTACCATCGTACATATTAGATTCGTTGTTATAGTTCAGGTATATTAAGCCCGGTTAAGGCAGTTTTAACCATACGTACACCGTGGTAATCAGTCAAGTTTTTCACTATTCCGACCTTACGCGCGGCGTAGTATTTATACAGCGATTATAAGTAAGGGGGAAATACTATTTAATTATTAATATTTACACTTGTAAGGCAATCACGTTTTCGGAGGTGTTCATTAACAGATTTACATAATAGTGGTGAATACGTTATAATAATGTCTTTATATTAATGAAGTGTTACAAATTAGATATCAACAATGTTGAACAATTTATTTGTAATCAGGTGGGTAAAGCGCTTGCGGTTAGTCAATTTAAAAGTAATTTGTTAGGCACTAAATTCGACTCGTCAAACTATCCAGTACTATAAAATGGCTTGGTGGTATGTTGATTAAAATAAATTCATTCAAATTTGTGTGAAATAATTTCTAGAGCAAACATTTTAATTGTATTACAAATCTTGGTGTCGAATTTATTGTCATCTGACAGCAGTCTACTGTCATCAGATGGTATTGCAACTAGCTCCTGTTTGCTGTAAACCTGTCGGGGTTATTAAATTAATTTGTTTTAAACACACTAATTATCTATGAAGCAAATACCATTATTTTTCTTCTTTAAACATTCTAAATATATAACCATCGTCTCAGGTAAACGCAAAGATAGGTGGATTAAATGAACTCCACACAGGAGGCCCCGAAGAAAATAATATCCCTCAGGGCCTATGACATCTTTGAGGATATCGTGTGGAGGGTCTTTTCGGGGAGAGGAAGGAGGAAGCAAAGATGCCGTACGGAAATGTTGGGCGCGCGTTTGGCTTGTTTACCGCCTATGCGCCGGTACCGAAGGGATCAATGACGCTAGTTCTCAGAGCATCTTTCATTGAGATACCGTTAGAACAATGATAGCATTCCCACCTGACGTCTGTGCTCTAAAGATCGGAAGCCGTTTGTTAAGATAGATGAATTTATCAAATGGACCGCCCGTTTCTGCAGAGAGTCAAGAATTTTTTTCCAGTTATTTTTGGGCTCCAGACCAGAGGTTGCTACCAAATTCAATTTGTACAGGGTCAGCAGTTGCGTACTACTGAAGTATCTGCGAGTCTTATACAGTAAGCATAGTTTCCGAGAGGCTAACTTGGAGCCCCCGTGCCTGAGCTGGTCACTTAAAGTTATACTAAGCATATCGTGGCACGAATACATGAATACATATCCTTGCTTTATTCAGATCCATTCACGTCTCGTACATAAGTTTCGGCTTTTACGATTTTTTACATAATCTGACAGAATTATTTGATTTACTTGATTATGCCATCCTCTCGTAGGACTTGAGGTTACTTTACTTACATTGGCCTTGAATTATATTAAGGAATCTGATTTTATATTTTTGTTTACTGTACGATCGTACATGGTTTTAAGGGTCTCTATTTGCATAGTGTGAGGATAGGTTGGATCAACATTTGCCTAGCGAATAATGAAATACAAAGTAAGTAACAAGTGGAATGATGGCCATGTAATGCAACCGTTAATTTAGAAGCAGGAAAAATTAGTGTAGAGCCTCCATATTATAAAATAATTTTCAATGAATTTCAAGAATTCCTCCAATACGTCAGATTATATATTATATCACGTGATCTCATGAAACCTCCCCAAAGATCGTGAATAATATGAATTTGCCCTAGGATATGTATTCTTTAGAACTGGTTGAAATGCAATTCTCGTAATCTAGGGATTCAATAATCTCAGTAATCTAAGCGATGGCTCATTCTTCTTGGATTGCTTTGCTATAGGAACTGTAGGGTACAGTTCATTCATGCACAAAACTATATTCGTGGTTTTGAACACGATATTTTTTTTAATCAATAATGCTTCTCGGTTTTTACATAGTATATAACAAAAAGTACAAGGCATAATGTGAAAAATATGTAAGCAACAAAGAGCCTCTATGAGCGTGTATAATAACAAATATATATTTTTTTAAATATCTGTAAATAACAAAGAAAAAATAAGCGTCTATTGAAGGCATTTAAAAATTAATAGTCAGCAAAGAAAAGATAAAAAACATATATAAAAATGAGTTATTGGTATTTCAAATTGAAACGGTTTATAATATTTCACTAAATCATATTTAATGACTAAATACATCATTACAATAGGTAGAGATATTTGAATAATAGTTTTTAGTAAATAATAAATTTACGGAAGAAGTTTCAATGGATATCTGAGTAGATAAATGAGTTTGTGAGTACATGTTTTATTGTATCAGCGATACTTTCCTTATATCTGTATTATGGCCATATATATTAAAGTTTTGAATTTTTTTTATCGGAATGTTAAATTGTGCGGCCATTGGATTATTGTTGCAATAGAACGGTAATAATAATCTTATGTTTATTAGCCGAATTAAATCAGGGCTGTCTATTTTATTCCGTAATGATCCTAACATAATATTAAATAATAAAGTAAAGACAATTATTTATTTCGCACTTCTCAATGTCTTCACAAGCCCTGAACAAAATAAAACATTTAAATAAGTTAATAGTATTCACGTTATTATAAAACCATTATGAAAACATTTATATTTAATGCGAGGATAACAGATTTCAACTTTAAGTACCTCACAGAATAGAGAATCTATTGCCGGTAATAAATTATTTAAGGAAACATAAAATTTGAAATTGGGTAGGGGTAAATATAATCATATAAATAAGTCATATAAGTCAATAAGTCATATAAGGTGACTTAACCACAGTTTGAAAATGGCTTTGAACGCCGAAACAGCTTTCACAATAATAACAAACTAAAATATTTGCAGAAGTTAGTGGTAAACGGTTTGACGGCCTCCATGGTCGAGGGGTAAGGCTCTCGACTACGAATCCGAAGGTCGCGGGTTCAAATCCCGGCGTGCGCAAGTAATTTTTATTTAATTAATTTGTGTTGTTTCACAATTAATTAAAAAAAATGATATATTGTATATTTGCGCACGTTCCAGAGTGGAAGATACTCTCAGTATCGCCCTGGTGAAAGACCACCATTCAGAATTGAAACGTTGCTTGAAATGGCTTTTAGCCGTGTTTGGTGACCAGATCTGAATAGCCAGGTATTTCCCACCTCCCTCTTCCCCTTCTCCTTCCCCTCCCCAATATCTCCAGCCTCACAACATTTCCCAATTGGGAATGCCATAGTCTCACTGGCTCCAGACGGTTGGGAGCAGTTCGGACTCTTGTGCGGTATACATGTAAAAAAAAAACACCGTGAACTCTTCTCGATTACGTTCGGCAAAAGAGATACTCTGGTATTGCATAGAATCACAAGAGGAGTTGTGCTGTTGAATGAAGATTCTGAACGAATAGATCAGTGTCATTTATAATTTTCGTGAATTAATTTAATTTATTTTCAACACGCTGTGAGTTAGCATTGATTGTGTGGTAACAGTAAATAAAAAAAAATAATCGCTCTTCCAACAAAATAATCTTTCAAAAGTTCTGGCCGTTTTATTACAAAGCGGTTTTATGGTCTTCGCAGTGAATAAGTAGACAATAATATTTTTTTTATTACATAAAGCGGCGGGAAGTATGACACTACAATAACACTTACCAAGCGAGTATGAAAGTATTCATAAAAATCGGCACTCGGATTTATTAACAGTGGAATTATAAAGTTTTTTTCATAAGTTTGCATTAGCTTAATTATTTTCTGACTCCAATCCAAAACATTTGCCGTTCCTTGAGCGTGAGTTCGAAACAAGTGAATCCGGATTTGCGAACTCGGAGTGAGTCCACCGCCTTCGGTGTCGAATTCATTGGACTCGGACGGTCGTACCGACTCTCTTCGATGCCCCGCTTGACGTGAATTGTCAAAAATTTCAACATCCATATAATGTTTACTGGCTAATTATGTTTAAAATGAATAATAACGTAATTGGTAATATACTTAATATTGAGTTTTTCTCTTGTTAAAACATTGCAAATATTGACATTTTTGATGAATGTTGCACGCCGAATTCAGCTGACAGCTGTCATCCGAGAGAACCGGAACCGCAGTTCTAAAGAAAAGAAAACTCTAAAGAAAAAAAATGAATTTTCCTTAAAAAGAACGGGAATAATGCCCCTGGTCAGGTTTCTACAAATTCTTTTTTTTTATTTTGAATATAATTTCCGGCAAAAGTTTTAATGGGTTCAGTTCACATAATCAGAAACTCTAGGTTTTGCCTCATTCGTCGGAAAATAATGACAAGCAAACACCTGCCTGACATTTTACAACCTGACACCAAAAGGTTCTATCTCGTCAATCATTATTATTGCAAACACGATCGTCTTCATAGCAGCCTCCTCAAGGATAGCGGCAGAGATGGCAGAAATATCCAATTTACATCTTATTATGATCGAGCCGCCGACTGCAAATCTACATTCTAAATCAAATATTTTGGTCATGTAAATAGATCAAAATTTCGCCTTCAAATAAAAAGGGCGTTTGGCCCAAATTAGCGATTCGCAGAAATGAATGTAATTATTAATTTATTATATTTGTAAGTTTGTTAATTATTTCCATCGTACTTGAAAAAGAGCTTCATATTAACTTATAATACCACTAATGGAAAGCACTTCACTAAACTTGCAATAATGTTTCCGTACGCAAATTGTCGCAATAAATTCATGTTAAAAAATAACTCATGTTGGCAATTACAAGGCATTTTATCTTCTTCGTATGGTGGAGGAAAGTTGGTGAAGGTCATAGTGGGATGCTGACGGTATTCATCCGGTCAAAGGCATCGGTAGTCACTTGGTTCAGCACAGATATGTCATAGAGAAACTAATGAATGGCACATTTTTTTATTCGAGGCACTTATAAAGTCAAATAAAACAATCAAATTGTGTTTTAACCACATTTATTATTATTTAAATGTGGTTGAAACAGAGTTTGATTGTTTCATTCGATTCTAATGGATAACCACAAAGTGATAGTTTCATACAATAGTACATTTTTAAAGTGTTTATATTTAATCTCCGTTTTATAGAAAAAAAAATTAATTAAAACTCCATTTTCTCCTTTTCCTTTTCGGGCATGGAAATTGAAGTAGAATTTTTTAATTTAATTTATTTACATATTTAAAAACAATTAATAGATGTTCCCACTAAGCATTTATTTTTTTCCTATCTGTGGCTCACATATCATCATCATGGTCGAGGGCCTCCATGGTCGAGGGGTAAGGCTCTCGACTACGAATCCGAAGGTCGCGGGTTCAAATCCCGGCGTGCGCAAGTAATTTTTATTTACTTAATTTGTGTTGTTTCACAATTAATTCATTTAAAATAATAGTGTATTTGCACACGTTCTAGAGTGGAAGATACTCTCAGTATCTCCCTGGTGAAAGACTACCATTCAGAATTGAAACGTTGCTTGAAATGGCTTTTTGCCGTGTTGGGTGACCAGATCTGAATAGCCAGGTATTTCCATATTTCCCTACCTTCCTCTTCACCTTCTCCTTCCCCTCCCCAATACTTTCTGCTTCACAACATTCCCCAATTGGGCATGGAATAGTCTCACTGGTTCCAGACGGTTGGGAGCAGTTGGGACTCTTGTGCGGTATTCATATAAAAAAAATAAAAAATCATGACTCATTTTCCATGTTAGTTTTTGCAAAAAAAATCTCTACTTTACCCATGTAACTATCAAATAAATACGGAATATTCATCTCTTTTGCTGTGGACATTAAGAAATTACGACACTATACACTGCTCTAACAATGAAATATACACTTTTATACAAATATACAAAAAAAGTTCTACCATTAATGTCAAGCTGGTAATATGATGATGCCCTTTATTAGACACTTAATATTACGTACCAAAACAATGTACCATCAGCACAGGTGACAATAAGGAATTACTTTATGTACCTATCCATAATGTGTTTTCGATCTTTCACTTGTTTTTAATCTGCTTTAGTATAATTTTTGCGAGATTATGATTATTGTATATACTTATTAATTATTATTACTTTGTAAACATACATCTATGTAAGTTTTGGACATATTGCCTGTTACTTATACTCAAATGAAAAAAAAAAAATGTAAAAAAAAGTTTCTGTCCGCATAAGAAAACACGTGTTGTTTTGTGAGAACGATCTCACAAAACAACACGAGTTGTATTAAATCTCCACTCTTCTCAATGGTTCTTCCACTACTTCATGTTCTTGAAAAGCTGTGCTTTAAAAGAAAAGTAAGATAAAAAGTTTCTGTTTTTGATTTATGGTCATTGTTCCATCGGCACATTTTTCATGTTTTGCAGTGCGTGCTTGTTAATAAACTTCTTCAAATGACGGTTCTCTTTATAATGGTACTTTATATAGAGACCTGAAAATTTCGCGTTTACAAAACATTTAATTTTCACTTTATTTTCGTTATACTTTCTAAATATTTATTAATCTGTATTTTCGATAAGCGTGAATAGTCATAAAATGGAATGCAGCTAACTTCATGACGATAACGCCGCCTAATGTCATTTTTTAAACACAAATAATAAATAAACAAAGACAGTATTTAAAATTATATTTAAAAAAATATATATTCCAGAAATATCGTTTTTGTTTTAAAGTACCACTGCTTTTGGTAAAAAGTAACACAATTTTTCCCAAAAAATAACGTGAATTTATCCAAAAGTAATGCAAATCTCACCGAAAAATATCGCAAAACTTTCAGATCCCTAATAAACAATAAATATCTATTTCCAGTGTATATTTACCTTGTGGTGAAACATTCCGCTAAAATTTAGCGAACATTTAAATCTTATATCTTTAAATCTAAATAAAGATTTTTTTTTTACTTATTGAAGTTTATAAACCTCATTGTAATATTTAATCATCGAAGAAGATAATATTAACACATCCCAAATGAAACACGAATCCGAAAAAAAACAACAAAAAATAAAAAGTTGACAGTCGCAGCCCCAGATGCTTTTTATTTTCTGTTGTTTTTCATAATAATTCGATTAATGGTATAAGTAAATAATATGTTCGACATTCTAAGGGTCTTAACTCTTAACCTCTCATTTCGGGTCGTAAATATAATATGCTTGTATATGAGTGGGTATTTGTAATAATGATTAGTTTATCATAAGTCGATTACTGAAAAAATATAACGTTAATGATTAGATGTTTTGGTGGGTGGGTTTCCACGAAAATCTTAGCTGCTCCCTACTCGCCTAGGCACGCTCAGCACTCAGGGTACTTGAGGCCTCGCAACTCGTGTAGGCAGTACGAGACACGAGTACTGTGTAATTATAAGTTTAATCCAGGCAAGCATTCGTCGTTGCCAATCTCAACTCGACGCACTACACATTAAAGAGAGCCGGAGGAGTAGCCTAAGTGTCAGGGTTCAGGTTGAGAGCAGACTGCTCAGGTCACAGCACAGGGAACAGCTCCTCCCCGATCCCTGAGCCGTCAGCGTCAGTCCCGCGCTGTCCGCCACGCCGAGCGGACCGTTCACCGCGCGTAGCGTCCGAGACTTGCGCGATCGAGCTTCGAAAGTTTCCGTTTTCCCGGTTAAACCGCCGGCATCGCGCCGGTATCGTGTGGCCATCGCGCGCCGGGCGCCATTCGCCTCGAACCACCCTTCGCCGCGATAAGAAGTCCGGTCATACGACTGTGTTTTCGGACAATTAATCCCGGGACTTTGGGTGACGTCTTTATCAGTCGTCACGACCATTTTTCACGTTTGTTGACGTTTTGTGACAACAATGCCAGATGTGTTGCGATTGTTTTGAATTGATTCAAACCCGTTGGTGTGAGCAATCATATAAAAAGTTGATGCAATGAAAAAAAGAAGTGAAAACAAATTATTTTTCTAACCTTGTATATTGTTATTCTCTAAAAAATATCTCTGACATATCAATATGTTTTCTACTGCGCAGTGAAAAAAGGTTTGTTCTTCAATGATTACTTTTCAGATTGTATATTTTCGAGGTTCTTTTAATAACTGCAAAACATTGGTAAGTGTCAAATAACTACGTAAAACAATAAAAAAATATTTATCAAATAATGTAAATTTACACATAAAAACATTCAATTATAATTTTTCTTTCCAACTTTAAAGTTGACAAAGAAATTCGCAGCCTAAAATATTAAAAAAATAATCAATCTACACGACAGACGAATCAACAGGTTATTCTGTACCTACGGTACTTTCCAGTACATTGCTCAATTATTGTACACCTTGGAACCAATATACGTAAAATGTGTTGGCAAACAATATGGTGTGTAATTTACGTCGACTACAAAAAATACGTTTATGTTTATGCATTCTTTTTCATATATCGAAATAACACGCCCATATTTTGCGAAAAACATCAACCTTTCTATTCATTGAATCTAATGACTTGACAGTCGGTCTTCATATTGCGAATGTTTGCCAAATAAGCAATTGAAATAATAACAGTTTAAAGATATGATTATGATTTCGATTATCGATTGCCAGAAAAGGGCTGTTTTTTTCAACTCTTTCAGATCGTAGTACAATAATTATTACTGAAGGACTGATAAACGAGTGCTTTTGTATTAAGTGCTTCGTCTTTTTAACGGATAAGTAAAACGGTTCCAGAATGTATCTGTCTTCTTTATAGGCAAAATAAAACACCCTAATTGACTTAACTAGCTGAGGTGGCTCAATACGGATGGGTTATTTGCTTTGATGTAGAAGCATTTTCTTTTCACTGCCTTAATAAAACTGTACCACGATCGCATTTAGAAAACGAAGAAACATGTTGCGTAGTGGGATGATTTATATTTACAATTAAATCGAAATCTATGAATTTTTTAATCCAAGAATTTTTGAATCTAGCTACTTCGTAATCCATATACGAGTACATACCCCTCTCAGCACGACTCGATACGATCGTGCATTCAGGACAAAATATATGCAAAGGTATAAAACATAGCCCTACAGCTCACTATCGTGTGATTATGTTTTCTAATAAAAGAGGGGAGGAATGCGTATTTTTTATTCCGGTACCACAGGAAGTCAAAGGTAAGCATGTATAAAAAATAAAAGATTTAAAAGAAAACATGTCAGGACTGAAAGTGATAATGGCACATCTGAGTAATGTGGATAAACTACTTGAAAATATTTCTGTTGCTGAATCTTTATTGAATTGAGTGAACTAAGTCCAATCAGGTCAGGAACGTGACAATTTAAGTCGGACGTGACGAAAACAAATATTTATTATCGAATTTCCTCGTTCCCATTTAGAGGACTTCGATTTTTAATGCTTCTGTGAAAACCGTTCCGCTAGAGAACGAAAAGATACTAGAAAAGTACTTTGGAAAAATATGTGATTTTGGTTAATCTTATTTTGTTATACATATTTTTGTTATTAAATGTAAAATAGTTTATGTCATCTAATATGTAGTTACATTTTTTTACATATATCATACATTATTTTTATATTTTCCTCTAAATATGTTTCATCTAGGTACATTTTATTTTTCACTGGGAGGTATGCAATATATTTTAATGCCTTTAAGTCAACAATTTTGGGTTTGGAATGTGTTTATTTTTTTGTACAATACCATCTTTCTGTCTTGTATGGTGTGTGAGGAAGTCCTTACATTATATTATATTAAGTAAACTTACGCCATTTTTAATAAGGCTGGATAATTTCACTTCAAAACCTTTTCTTTTTTCTCAGCTCTCGTGAAAATTTAGGATTTAAAAAATCATTTTTTATCATAACTACAAATCAGCAATGTCTATTGACATGAAACAGCAAAAACTCAAGAACAAAGAGTTATATCGTCATGAAATACATAATTGGAATATCCGTTTCTTTCTTTAATAACTAACGAACCATCGCATCGCTTCGCCGATGGGATCCGCACAGAGCATAGACCACCATACAATTCTGTCTCGGCATACACTCTTTGCTTCATTCACATTCAGAATCGTCACATATACTTTTTGTTATTCTCTCTCTTAACATGACCCGACTCAACTATTTGATTAACCTGATGCTGCCATGTCTTCCTCTGGCATTCCCGGCTGTTTCTATCATTCTAAACTATCTAAGGGTCACTTTCTCAATTTTAACCATTACGCTTTCCCGATGTCCACATTTTTTACATGGTCTCACAAAGTTTTACTACACAAGGGATCCCATTTCTACAATATTCTCTTTATTTCTATCCTTCTTCTGTTAGTTCCATTCCTCAGGGTTAATATCAGCACTCCATTGTGGGCTACTAGCTTCGCTTCTCTGGACAATTTTTTTATAATTTTTTTTCGGTAATATTTAAGTCAAAACACCTATCTTTAGCAGGTAGCGTCGATTCCACCATTACGGAACTTCTAAATATCCATATAAATGCTAAAAATAAGTCAAGTTGCTTTATTATGTTAATTCCGAATGCAATTTTTATGTAATCAAAGTATCGGGTGAAGCCGGGTTCGAAAATTATTCATAATACTCATAAAACCGATATTCAAATCTGAATACGAACGCCTGAAGTTGTGTGTCATTAAAATCAATTTATTTCTCGTTGTTAAAAATCAATATCGTTTTCCGGAAAACTGGAATGAATAATTGCTTGGAAATAATATGTGATACCGAAAACATCAACATTAATGAAAACGTTGAGACTATACAAATTATATAAGTATCTTTCTAAACCGTGACAATTAGTGCGACATCCATCGTCTATTCTCATATTTCTTTATAAAGATGCTCCTTTTTTAATACGCAAGTAACGTTATATATTGATATAATATTTTTAATATATTTATGCAACACATATTCCCTTAATTCAAATTTTAAAAAAAAATTAGTTATAAGAATATAAAAATTAATAAATATATATTTATTAATTTTTTTTCTTTTTTATTTATCCTGTGATTTTGCAATAAAAAAACAATCATTTAAAAGAGATTCTTGCTTGTGTTGTTGTGTACTGTATCGTAGGACTAGTGCGGGGTAAGATGAGACTGCGGGTGGGTGTTCCAAACTGCTTCGAACTAGTTTGAGTCACTATGTGGTGTGCGCAAAATCATTCAAACCTTCGATCTTTGAAATGGTTTGCCTGTAACTTGGGTATTAAATTAATATTGTTGTTCTTTATCTCAAATGAATTAATTATTAATATATTCAAAGACGCATTGCTCTTGAACATAAATTACATGCTCCCACATACTAACTATATATTACATTGTGTAATAGTTGTCAATAACAACATTTTGACGAGCTCGTAGCTGAGCAGTAAAATCTTTGGCATTGGAACTAAAGGTCGAGGTTCTGAGACTTGCGACGCACTGTAATGATATTTACGCACGAAACTACTACTGTTTTTTTTTTCATTTCTCAATTTGTTAATACTTGCTGATATTTAAATATTTTTATAATGTAATTTAAATCGATATTATGTAATTGGAATTAGTATCTCTATAATAAAACTGTTAATGCTGTTTTTATATATTTTAAAAATATTTTTTCCAACTTGTGTACTAGTGGTGGGCCAAGCGGCTTGGTTTAGTGAGCCGGATCACTAAATCAGCTGTATGTAAAGACAATCCAAATGGAAACTGGAAAAAAGGATCGTGTAAGAGCGTTTTAAGGACTTTAGGATGGCCAAGGGAGCGAGGGAGAGGACGTGGTGCGGAGGGCCGCGAACCGTCGTTCAATCGATCCGGATCACCGAACCGGTACACTACAAAGAGCTGATTTAGTGATCCGGCTAACTAAACCGAGCCGATTCGCCCACCACTATTGTGTTCATTGGTCACAACATGCGTGCAACTATTTTGTTGTATTGTCGCTCTACATTTGTGTGATGATTGTTATTTTCTGGTGTATTATATAATATTGTTGAATTCCTACTAACAAGCTACTTGCAGTGGCGTAGAGGGTACAAGTTCCCATTCTATGTAATTAATATTATACGATAAAAAATAATATACTATATATAATATAATTTGTGCTGTTACAGAATTAATTAATTTAAAAATAATATATTGTGTATTTGCGCACGTTCCATAGTGTTAAATACTCTCGGTATCGCCGTGGTTAAAGACCACCATTTTAGAATTGAAACGTTGCTTGAAATGGCTTTTAGCCGTGTTTGGTGACCAGATCTGAATAGCTAGGTATTTCCCCATCTTCCTCTTCCCTTTCTCCTTCCCCTCCCCGATACCTTAAGTTTCACAACATTTCCCAATTGGGGATGTCATAGTCTTACTGGCTCCAGACGGTTGGGAGCAGTTGGGACTCTTGTGCGGTATTCATATAAATCATAAAGTTTTTAAGTAGGTACGTGACCGCGTTTTCCATTTTGAAAATATTCAACCCAAAAAAACCTTCTTCTTTTGAATATGCAATCTGTGGCTAACCAGAGTGTTATATCTATGGGCTAACCTAAATAAAACATGGCGAGTTCAATGTTTTACATACTAATTTTAAAACGTTATAGCAACAGTTTTAGATTTGGATTTCATTCAAATTACTCTCTAAACCTTCCCGGCACTAATAAGAACAAACTGTGATATTTTTAGAGAAACCGACCCACTAATCTTCGAGAAAATTGAGGATAAACGAACAAACAAGCAAAATTACATTGATTTATATATATATATATATATGTTTAGACGAATAACATAACAATAATAAGGCAATGCAAATGTTGGGTTTCACATTAAGAACTGCAAAAGATTTCAAAAAGTTAAAAACCTCAAAAATACCATATATCCCTTGTCAGGAGCCATTTAGAATTTAACCCAACCATTTGGATCCCAATTTACAATATTCATGAATTTCTATCGAGCAAGTCCAACATAAATTTTTAAGAAAAACAAATTGTATTTTAGGAATTCCATTTGAAAAATTCAATTATTTCTCACTGATACAAGTTATGGGTCTTGCTACATCAAAAGAAAGACGAATATGTTTTGACTACTATTTCCCTTTTTAAATCGTTAATAACACTTTGGATGCCCCTGAACTTCTTTGGTATATAGACTTTCATGTATCAAGCAGTAATGGTTCGACAGAAGGTAACTTACCACTGCAAAAATATAGGAACCATTGATGAATGGACTGCACATTATAGGTAATGAGTATTATATCGACATCGCGTCTATGAACCTACAAAAATTATATTATTAAAATTGTATGCCATTCTTAACAATATTTATCTTGTGTTATTTTTTTATTACTATTATGTGCACGTAATAGTAATATCAATAGGTAATGCATGTATTGTATTAAAATATAAAAACCCATATGGGGTAATAATAAATAAATAGATTTTATGTTTGTTTACGTTTTTTTACTGTGCTTGTTAATCATCAATAAACATTAATGATGCAAAAAAGTAATTCCTGATAATAAAATATCATACTAGATCAAGTATAATGCGATTAAACCTCCATTTAGGTATAAAGGAATTGATCATTTCTATCATTGACGTCATCGAGGCTGTAATACATACTAGTACACACATGCGCGGTTAGGATGTGCCCACAACACGGTTTCACAAGCAACACAATATTATGACACTTGTACTTCTGATAGCTTTCCTAAGAGCGGCAATTTATAACAGCTTTCCAAGCCTGCTGGTCGCAATGCGTTTTCGCCCTAAAAAAGCTCTGAAACAGAATAGATAATTTTTTATATTAACTTTCACTGATTGATGATTACACTGTTGGATGATTGTTACAAAATCTGATCGGTTTTGACTTATGTGGCCATTTTCAATGAAATGATGGTTTAATAGTGTAATTATTTGTTTTTATACTGTTGTACTCAGCTTTTCGCCATTACCACGGTCAAACTAGATGAAATAACGTAATAGGTGAGAAATATAAATTAATATTTTAACGGGTATGTCTTAGATATGCAATCAACAATAACGACGTCTGAAGGCAATAGTCACATGACACCCATTTTGGCACCAGCTTAGTTCACTGCTATCCACGTTGTTTCGCATGATTTTTACTGACGAAACAAATTACAAAACATTTATAAAAAGGACAATTTAAATGCTCTAACAAAATATACGGTTTTTGTAAATAAGTTTTTACTCAGTTAGTAAATGAATATGAAGAAATCACTTTGTAATCACCACGTTATTAATATATACATATCAACATGTATCGAAGGCGATGCTTTCATCATTATGAATATACAGAATACTAAAAAATAATAATGTCAAGTATAGACAAATGATAAACATAGAACACGATAATGTAAGAATAGGCAAATTATAAACGCAAATAAAAATTGATTAAAGTAGGTAAGTAATTAGTACAAAATGTTAATAAAAAAATATTGTAAAACATTGAATAACACTTAATTACTCGGTTGCTTTTTTACATAAATTGGCTGCATGGCTAGCTCACTCCCCACCCTTCTTATTTTGGTTTCTTCCTCTTGCGTATTTGGGCACCTCTATGCATTATTTGCTCTGTGCTTGTTTTATATTTTTACAAATAAACGTAATTTTTAAGCTCAATAGCTCATCATGAGACTCGTTGCATTGACCTACAGTATGTTTACACAGCAGACAAGCTGCGTAATTATTATAACGACGAAGTTCATAGTTCGAGTGTTTTTAGGCTAGGAAACATATTTTTTGCTTTCTAGTTAACACACAATTAAATTTCCAAACAATATATAAAAATTTACTATATTTTTATTTCAGTAGTCTGTTTATTAAATCTTTTAAAGGTGTTTCATTGCTGTTTTTCGTTAAAATGGGGGTGCTTAGAATCGGGTAAAGCCGGGTAGCAACAGTTAGCATTCAATATGTTATTTGAACAATGAGTACGTAATTCAAACGTGTCATATGCAAAATGAATTCTCCATTCCACAATAGAACGTAACTAGTAGGTAGAATTACATGCTACATCCATGTACAAACTCAGCCAGTTACGAGTTCATTTTGATTTGAATCAGGTTTTCCAACAAGAGAGCTTATTACAATTTGAGATTAAGCTACGTTATTCCCATCACGCCGACATTAGCATAAAGCAAGACGAACCACGACTTTGAATAGTCTTAGAAAATAATTTTCATCCACGATGCAATATCCAAATTATTTTCTCTTGGTCAACAGTAGCCATTAATCATCACTGTAATTATGTTCAAATATTAGACGTATTATTATCTCGTGCGTGATTTACGGGTTAATATTATTTATCGGAAGATGCGGGTCAATGATTAGAGGCATATTGTAAAACTGCGAGAATAACATAATTTATCGATTTTATATTAACCAATTTATTAGGTGAACACAGATCCAGCCTTTGATGTTGCTGGTTTAAGCGTCACATGTACCCAAAGGACATAAAGAGACATAACATAAATCTTACTATAATCAAATTAAGCTGCCAGATGCGCTGTTTTTAAATGTAAACGGACGAGATTTACGTATTAAATCTAATTATTTATGAGGGAATCGTTCAGTCCTTGAAATGGTTCAAAAGCGAGTTACCCAAAAAAAACATCAACGTTTAACAAAAAATAGGCACTTTTAATTGCTCTAAAATGATTAATTTATGTATGGAAACGCCTAACTTCCACTTTGAACAGGTGTGGTTCATCAAACAAATCGAAATTTTCTGTTTCAAACGTTCTTTGTACAATGTTTTTTTGGTACAATCGTCGCGCATATTTGTACATTATGTACATTTAATAAATATTGTTTATGGAATTTCCTGACGATAAATTTTAATTTGTCTTAATAAGATTACTTTGTTTCTCGGTATAAATTACACCGTGGAAATTAATAATTGATATTCAGTTTCATCATTTAAAATATAGACGAAATTCTGCGTTGGCTTTTCCCAACTTGACTTATTATCGGCATTTTGGAAATAGATTTTATCGATTCAGGGACTTCAAAAATGATCAAAATTTCAAGAGGCAATTGAATAATTTCGGTATTGTTCGCAGTTCTCTCGAGGAAGATTATTTCTATAGAAATATCATTAGTATCGCTTGAGATCTGTGAGGCTGCATTATGTATTCAAAGATCTAATGTTCGTTCATCTGTATCTGTACATCGCATCGGTTCAGTGCTTTGGTGGTTACCCACTTACCTATTCCACCGTTCTCACGTCACGTCGCAGGCACTGTACAAATAGGTAGAAGGTACTTCGGTACTTTTCAAGAAAACATACCATATGTTCACACTTGCTTATGTAGGAAGTGGTGTTAATCTTTGATCAAATATGTAAAGCGCTCCCCGCACAGCTCGCCGCGTACTTATTGAAATTTAAATACGCCCTTTGTAACGGCAAATCTCATATCCCATTATTTAACATAGCCGGAGACTTGCGTTGAATAATTCAGCTTCGCGGAAGACCTAATCCGAGTTTGGGGTTAATCTAGGGGAAAAAAGTCAGCGGAAAATTAAACAAAAATATATTTTATTCATGAGCGGAATGAATTCATAAAGCGAGTTGCATTCGTCAAAATTTAATTTTGACTTTTTTATTTTATTTTACGGGACATGCGTGAGTATTTCATTTATGAATGTGATGAAACGTAATTGAAATCTTAACATATATCACTGAGAAGGCACCAAAATTATATTAAAAACAACAGTGCTTTTTTTCATCAAAATTATTTTAAAACGTCTCTTATGAAAATCTTTTTAAAAATGATTTTAATACTGCTCAGATAAAAGCACTGTTGACAGCAAAAACTTTGAACTCTAGCAAAGTGAAGCAAGCTATCGTTTTGGCTATTGCAGTTATTTATTTAGTTATATTCGATTTAACCAATTAGAGAGATGATTTTGATTTTGTTTACATAATCGCCACACGGGAGGCCCTTACCAGCCCTTAGGACATTATGTTATCTTCGGTAATGCTGTGCTGTGATTAGTTCGCATTGCCAGGAGTTGAACACGGGATTAAAACCCCACCGCATAAGTCAACAACTACGAGTAATTTCAGTGCCAGCTCTCTAACTTTGTATTAAAAACATTATTTTTAAACATTTCAAATATTACCTCCACATAAGAGGCAATACGGTTTCTGAAAACTGTGGAGAGAATATTAGAAAAGTATGACCCGAGTCGCTATAATATAAAACAGATGTTTAATAATAACATTCATGGCGGATATAAATAAATTTAACACATTTCACTATAATTCATTTCTCGAATTTCAATTTCCGATCAATCTTTTCACATTTTCACGAAGAGAACGAATATATTTTTCAATGCCACATTTTTTTATTGAACAATGTTAATAATATGTTGAATATGTCTACAATGTACAAAGCGTGGATATTATTTCCCCTGAACTGTCTTCTTTACCTATGATAAAATACGACCAATATCTCTGTTCCTTGTTATTATTATAACATTATAGGCTGCAAGGTGTCGGGTTATTTGTTTGACAGGATGTCGACACAGTAGCTTTGAAATTTAATTGAAATATAATAAATGATACATTTTTTTACATTCAAAATTGATGAAACCTCCACTAGGTACTATGGATTTGTTCTACCTACTCCCTTTTATCATCAGAGTAATTTAAAAAATACGCGAACTTTGAGAATTATTTACAAATTAAGTACTAACCCTATTCATTTGCAGCTTTAAAAAGATTTAGTGATCTTTCCCTGGCAACACTATTTTTTTTTCGTTGGGTTGGATGTGCTGCGTACATACTTCATATCATAAACAAAAACCGATGTTCGCGTCTTTTGGATTTCTGTGATTCGACTCCTCTGCTAAAGTAATACATTGGTATTTATTGTTATTTCATATGTTTTATTATTTGTATTTATAGAATAATGTACATTCTTATATATTACAAACAAATTTTAATCAAAAAGTATATATTACATATGTTTTTATCGTCCCAAAATTTCTCAATGTATATGTAAATAAAAAAGTTTATAAGTTAACAAAAATGTTTCATTTGTCTACATACTAATTAATTATTTGCCACTCAGAGCCACAGTCATTTTAAAACGAGGTTGAATATTTCCTAAACTATTAAAGTTAATTTTTTTTCTGTAAATACATAAAAAAAAATTGCAAAAAATTCCACTAAAAAATAATCATAAATAATTTTTTTTTCTAAAGAAATTAAATTGGGTGAGAAAGGGTTAAATTGAACGTAGTACTCACATATTTTTCATATTTCGCTACATAAGAACATTTGATAAACATTAAAAACATATCTTATCTTAGCTAGCAAACATAAGCAGACGGAAATGAACAGTTTTGTGAAAAATGTTTATAATAAAATTTACACAACATCTTGAATTTTTCAAATCATGTATTTTCTTTCAATATGAAAGAAAATACCGAAGAAAATGATTGAATTTAAATATAGATTTGAAAAATATTGTTGTTTGAAAGACTTATCAAGCCGTTTCCCGCAAAATACGTATTTTGGAATATGTAGATACGTTTTTCTATTCTCTTGCACCGGGTACATATTTTAATGAAAATAAGCATTTTATATATTCAATATTTTCATTAATGTATTTTTATACACTTACAAATGCTTTTCAATGATACAACTTGGTTTTTACTAAATATGTAAATATTATTCCAAAGCTATTAAACAGAAATAATTAAGGATGATTTCGTTGCATCTCTATAAATTTCTTACGTTTCTTATCATGTTATACAAGTAGTGGTCGATTATTTAAGTTATTTGTTTATTTTTAAATGTCTCAATGCTTCATCTAGAAATTCAACGAATATATTATAACGAATGCGTTTAAAACTGTAGAATAATACCCAAGCACACAGAGTTTATTTTTTTTACACTACGTTCCACTCCATAGCGTAATTTCAAAGTTTTAACTTTGCAGTGCCAAAATATTTTAAAGTAACATTATTTTGTTTATTATCTGTTAAATTTAATCTGGGAATTTTCGCCCAGTGTACAGAACATTAAAAATGTTAAATAAATTTTACTGAAAAAATATATCAGACCACAAGTTGTTTGATAATATAAAAATATTTGAGGGATACTTTTTGGATCATTTCTGAATATATTTTCCACATGTACAACTATAAAGTATACTGATTAACGAAAAAATATTAACACTTATCGAAGAATAGGAAAATGGAAAAACCCACTTACAAAAATAAAACATTATATTCTGACCGATTCTCGAACACGTGTATATTTTATAAATGATTCTGGACATTTTAACATAATCCACACCCTGGATTCAAACATTACTTAATTTGTTCCATCAAGCATAAAAACATTGTTCTGTCATTTTAAATTGTAATATGTACGGGCGTGGTGGTCAGTATAAACCCTTTAAGGTTTTTATCTCAAATCTCCTGTGATTATACATTCAGTATTCAAGGGTGCCGTGGACGGTAGCTAGCTACTAGTAACCTTCTCCTGCTGCGGCCGGATATGCTAACTTAAATTACTTTGCTGGATAATGTCACTCTGAATTACATTAGCATGGAGGCTAAAAGTCTTATGGCCTCATGCCAGGCTCACTCTATTTCTGGCCGTTTAGATTGATAAAAAGTGCATTACCCTAAGTGATGTATTTTCTCTTGTAAAGCGTATGATCTTGTCACGGAATGTATCAAAATTGAATTTGAATGCACATAAATATACTAAGTGATTGTTTTTTTTCAAATGGGATATAAGAATAAATAAATTTAGTCTACGACTAAGAGCAATCGTTAGTGGATTATATAAATTAAAATTATTTGTTCCAATCCGTAAACTTCAAATAATATATTGATCATTAGCTGAATCTGTTACAAGGTGTGGAATTGCAGCTTTGCGACTATCTTGTAAAACATATATCAATCATATTCAATCAGTGCAATTCAATTCATTGGTTAAATTATTAGCTCATAAAATTTTATACGAACAAAGCCATGATATTTCATATTTTTATCAGTCTGAAAATTATTCCAGTAGGAGCACACCTAAATAAATATAGATAAAAAATACATTAGATTACATGATTCCTTGCTGTTTAAATGTAACCTGCTGAAAGCAAAATTTGTGTAAAAATAAAAAAGTTTAAAAATTAAGTAAATGATTAAAGTAAAATACATACTTAGCAAGTTGAATGAAAATGTTGATTAGATTATTAGGAAACGCTATTTTAATCAACAAAATAATAATTTGTTTTTTATTTATTCTGGAATAAATTAATTAGAAAAAGTTATTATGTATGCAAAAATTATCTTTTAAAGATTAAATATTGTGATAAATGTTTTATTTTATATCGATATATAAGTAGCCAAACTACTAAAAAGTTATTCATTTTTTTTTTAAGTTTATGAAAATGTAGTAGTCCTCATAAAAACCTTAATAGTTATTTCATGAAAATTTAATTAATAGTTTTATTACCCAGTTTAGCCCATTATTCGTATAAAATTTTTATTCATTTCATTATCCGCTGTAACAAGGTTTTTTTTCCAAAATTATTGAACAATTCTAAAAAACGCATGGCGCAGGGTTTTATATTATTTTTTGACGTTTTAAAGTATTTTTCAAAGTTTATCTCATAAATCATTGCAATAATATCGTTTTAATATATTTATCAATGAATTCATCCCAGAAAAAGATTTAGAGATTTAGCTGGTTCAGAAAACGGTTTTTCTATGTTAACAAGTTAACATTTTGAGAGTTTTCTTCGGTACATTTTTTAACCTAAAAAATATGTTGTATTAAACAAAGCTCACATTTTTCACGTTTTTTTTTGTTACGGAAAAATTCTCATAAGAAAAAGGTTTACCAAAGCCCTGTTTCAGCACAGAGGTATTACACACATCAATGCACAAAGGCATTACGACAAAATTTTACAAAAGGAGAAAATCGTTGACAAGGATCATGTCTTTAATCCCTTTATATTACAACGACGTAGTCATATAACTTTACTGACAGTAGCTTATTTATTAAGGTGACTGGTATTTTTTTTAATCACTCAGTAAACGTGATTGTGTTAAAAAAGGTATTCAACTAACCAACATGCGAATTAAACACACAGGTAGGACGATATGATAAAACGCACCAAACTCTACCTCGGTACACTTAGAGTTATTGTTACGTTCTTATTCATTAATCATCGCCTAAATACTTTTCTGTTACCCCGAATATTGGAATAACAATTTTACATTAATACCGCACAAGAGTCTCAACTGCTCCCAACCATCTGGAGCCAGTGAGACTATGGCATCCCCAATTGGGGAATGTTGTGAGGCTGAAGGTATTGGGGAGGGGAAGGAGAAGGGGTAGAGGAAGCTGGGGAAATACCTGGCTATTCAGATCTGGTCACCAAACACGGCTAAAGCCATTTCAAGCAACGTTTCAATTCTGAATGGTGGTCTTTCACCAGGGCGATACTGAAAGTATCTTCCACTCTGGAACGTGCGCAAATATACTATATATTTATTTTATGTTAATTAATTGTTAAACAGCACAAATTAATTAAATAAAATTTACTTGCGCACGCCGGGATTTGAACCCGCGACCTTCGGATTCGTAGTCGAGAGCCTTACCCCTCGACCATGGAGGCCGTCAAATCCATACCATACATCTGTGGGACCTCCACCCACTTGTACTAAATACTTGGAAAAAAAATTGACACTCCTTTCTCCAAGAGAATTTATGCGTCGGTGATCTTCATCAAAACCTTCCACGAACCTTATTACGAGCATTATTATCAGATCTCCTTATTCTTAATACTACCGATCACGGCTTTACCCCCATGCGCCCCAAAGATATCACTTTCACGGCCTTCAGTCTACTTTAGAACTTATTCTGCCAGTTGCAGTTACTGTAGAATTCCCCCGATAAATCCAAACCACTCATCTTTACAGATTTACTTGCCAGATTTGAATAACTAGATTTTCCCAATCTTCCTTTATCCTTTATTCATTCCTTCTCCCATTCATTTCATCCATAGCAATTCTTCAAATTTTCTGATTAGTCTTAATACCTTAGAATTTCTATTTGACTATCACAATAGGTATAAAAGCAACTGACTCATTCACGTTTTGCGTCTTGCTGATTTTCATCTGATGAAAAGAGTGATGTTGATGTAAATGAACGGCAGCAATACTTGAGCGCAACACGTCGGAAAAACGCCCACGATATCCCACCGTGTTTTCTATTTGTATAAGCAGAACTCCATAGCCCAAAAAGATTTGTTTGTTGGTAGTGCACAAAGTAAATGCCCAATTTACTTTGATGTTTGTAAAACACCTGTTGCTTGATTGCTTTGAATCAGATTTCTTCTCTGACACGAGATTCCTCAATTTTCTCAAGCGTTTTTGGAAAGACAGCTTCGTAAAGAATAAACACACTTTTGGAAAAAAAAATATAACGACTGGGAAAGCAAAATGGGTTTGATTTAATGAATGTCGTGGCACAGTGACACGATCCCACAAAAGGTTGGAGTCATAATCATAAAAATAACCATAGAAATAACAATCCTTCAGGTTCGATGACTTATGCATGGCGTTCATAAGCAAGGAAATATTCCAAACGTCATTAGACGTGATGCGTTGTATAGTTAGCGAATATCTAGTTTTTTTTTTTAATTTATTTTTTTATTTCGGGCTTCTTACCAATTTTGGCACTTACTTATTTCGGCACGATATTTTTTTTATATCAATAATTCTGTAGCTTTTGTTAACAACTGCTATTCTTTTCAATTGATACGTACGAGTTTGCTTGTGAACTTTAACAGTATGATATACATATTAGTATCGATTCCACGACGTTAATAGCCATTATATCTAACATTTGAGGTAGGTATCACCATACAGAATACCATTCAGAATCGTATTATTCAATTATACTCGTGTACTTTATATCATAGTCAGTAGAAAATGATTATGCGCATAATACTCATACCCTACCCCGGTAACTACACTTCCATAAGCAAAAAAATCGGATATAACGAGTTGAGTACTACCTCTCATAGAATACCCAGCAAAATGTTAAACCTAACATAGTTCCTATAGTGAACAAACTATAGTTTTCTTAGACAATTTTTGTTGTTGTTTAATTTGTGTTAAACTGTCATAGTACATATACATAGTTGTTTACAGCTCTAATCACTGGTAGACATTATAAATCTTGCCTTCAATTTGTAATACATATATACAAATCTTGATTCATGTTAATATTATGTATATCCTTTTACATCAGTGAAGCACAACCTTTTTAACCGAAGCTCTGGCTAAACTAAGTTGAAAAATAATATCTGTTTAGAACGAACCACAAATCTCTTTCGTATTTGTCATTCTAAATTTAATATTAAATAATACGTCCAAAAATCTTGTTATTTTCAGCAGCAGATTAAAAACATTTAATACCGACTAAAGACTTCCGTCAAACCCCTTTGCAAATCAAAATAGAAATTAATACGAATAAATTAAACGTATCAATAGTCAATTAAATATTATTAATAATCAAATATTCTTTTTAGACAGCTCTCTTAAAACTATTTTCACATTAATAACTATATTTAGAAAATTATAATAATAACTATTATTATTTTATTTTTTACGCCTTGTTATTTTCTTGATTTTATTTCTATTAATAATAAAAATATATATTTTTTTAATTTCTTACATAAATTTATTATTATAATTTTATAATATATGTATTTTTTTTTTCAAATAGATTTTACATTTTTAATTAATTACTTTTTTGTTGTTTATATTTGTAATTTTTTCTATTTTTACATTAGTATTTTAATCTTTTTTAAAGATAGACAAATATTTCCTCGTTACGAATACCCTGACAACATTTCAAAATCTACAACAGTAAGCGAAAGATGTTGCTTGTGTCGTGATCGAGGACTTAGCTAGCTGAGGAATTGAACTCACGACGTCTGGGTGAGACCCAGATGCGATTCCAACTCAGCCACTGAACGGTCGAAACTATGTTTATCATTTGTCTACATTTGTCATTATTTTTTAGTATACTGTGTATCCTGATGAGGAAAGCTTCACTTTCGTAACATGTTGATATTTATAATTTAAAAACAGTGGTGTGAAAAAAATAATTCTTATTAATTTAAATCAACTATTAAGTGGGAAATATCAAAACTCACTTCAAATAGTTTATTGAGTCGAGAAGAATCAAATAAAATATTTTTTTGGTGATCGTCATTTTCCTATACACTAAAGTTTTTCAATATTTGGTTTGATGGTAATGATTCAGATTATATTTCAGTGCTACTCCAATACCCTTTCCACATTTCAACCATTATTCTAAAATATTCTACAATAAATAAGTGTCAATCTCCACTGATGTTTAGAGGATCGGTTCTTTTCTTTTAGCAGCTAACACCACAAATTTTTTGATATTTTATTTAATCAAGTGGGCCGCATTGTAAACCATTGATTTACATAGCTAAGATTAAAAACGTATCACTTAGTTTGACATGTTTTGACTTATGGCAGTGTAGTCGCGAGTGTGTTGCATGGAGAATAGGCAAAGCAGCACAGTCGTCATACATACCTAGATATTATAGATCTTATAGGTGACAGAAGGCAACATATTTCACAAACAAATATAAGAGAGTATGCCAGTAAATATTGGAAGCAATTAATAGCATTAATAACATTCAAAACCCGTTAGAACTTCATATTACAATCAAAGTTACATTATAATTACGTCGAAAGATTGGCATTCAATTTGTGGCGTCATTATTAATAAATTATAAAAAAATACCAGTGTCTTATTAATATTCACATGTTTTATATTTATCATTTGTCTGTACTTGACATTATTATTTTATGTATTTCTGATGAAGAAAGCATCGCTTTCGAAACATGTTGATATCTGAGTCCCAACTGATCCCAATCATCTAGAGCCAGTAAGACTATGGCATCCCTAATTAGGGAATATTGTGAGGCTGAAGGTATTGGGGAGGGGAAGAGGAAGGTGGGGAGATACCGGGCTATTCAGATCTGGTCACTAAATACGGCTAAAAGCCATTTCAAGCAATGTTTCAATTCTGAATGGTGGTCTTTCACCAGGGCGATACTGAGACTATCTTCCACTCTGTGTGAATGTGAATGAAGCAAGGTGTGTGTGTGCCGAGACAGAATGTTATATGGTGGTCTATCCTGGTTAGTTAGTTAGTTATAATTGAAAGTTTTAGGCGTTTGTCTGCTTCTTGTAATAGTAATTACGAGTTGAAATGACGTAAAAATCTCCCCATTCGTGTGCATCCAATCCCCTGTTTTCAAAACTCCAACCCATTTCTCCTATATTCCAACCCCCAGCTTTAATACTGTATGATTTCTAAGGTTTCAGTCATCTGAATTCAGAACAATACAGCATCAATTCCATGTAATCTCAACTGGCCTCCTAAACGGAACAATGCCCGTTAGCTATTCAGTTTCCAGTTCAAATGTACTATTATATTACAATCGTTCAGAGTGGGTTCTCTGTCTCTAGCAATCATCCCATTTCACATATGATTTGGATATTTGAGATGGTTTATGATTAGGTTTAAAACAGTGCTGTTATGTACCTACATATGTATTCAATACGAGGATCTTGTTGAAATCTAAAAGTTAACTGTAAAATCATTAAATCGACCGTAAAACCGGTGCAAAACTGTCCAACGGTTTGCTCTCGGTCGTGAAAATTGCATAAAAGCGTTCCACCTCACTATTTTCAATAGAACGCTTCACTTCCATCATGAAATAATGGAGTTTTACTACAGCAAACGTAAATTTTTTGATTTCGCATAAAAAAAACTACGTTAATACCGTGTAGAACTCCGAAATGCTCCCTGCTAACCGTAGACAGTGGGACTATGGCATCTCCGATCAGGTATGTTGGCGAAGTACTTGGTTATTCAGATGTGGTCACCAAAAATGGATAAAACGTTTTTAAGCAGGGCGATACTGAGAGTATCTACCACTCTGGAACCTATCGTAAGTATTATACTAGGTATGTTTTATTTTTTTTTAGTCAAATTGTGAAACACGATATAATTAAATTAAATTGATATACGCACGCCGGAATTCGAACCTCTGGATGCGTGCTCGAGAACCTTACCCCTAATCGACGGAGGCCGTCTGTTAGAAATTTACGTATTTTTGTACTAGAAAATTTTTAAATAGCAAATACCGGGCACGATCTGATAGTTTCAGTTATAGTTTTATTGCCGATATGTCGGCGTTTAGTGAATTATAATATAATTCCATATATTATAGATTTTCAGAATAAGCAAACACATTGTGGATTGACATGATGTATTAAATAACAAGTCACTTTGTTTTTAATCAACTTTTATTTTTATTTTTTATTTGTCGACTAGTTTCGATTCTGCCGAATCGTCTTCAGGACATAGAACATACTAATTAAATAACAAGAGTGTGCAGTATATATAGGGTGAAAATGAGGAAAGAGAGAAACAATATTAAGAGGGAGACAACAATATAACAATAAAAATAAAAACCTACAATACCAAATACCTAATTACATGTACGATGGGAAAAAACCATGAAAGATATAGAAGGTAACAGAACTTCAATTACGGTGGTGGCTTGTTTGAGGAGAGGGAGAGTTGGGGGGGAACGGAAATAGGTCTAAAATGGGATTATACGTTAAATTTTTTTGGTTATTTAGTATATGCCTATTATTATTTTTTAATGATTTTTTTTTATTTCAAGGGCTTATTTAGCCGTAGGCCTATTCCATTTTTGTGTAGAATATTTATTCCCATAGTTTGGTCAAAAGAGTGATTAGAGCTTATCAAATGTTCCGCAAATTCCAAAAAACCTACACTATTTAAACATCGTATATGTTCTTTGATTCTAACATTAAAATTACGGGCGGTTTTACCTATGTAAAAGGAAGGACAAGCATTACATATGAGTTTATAAATTCCAGAGTGGCTTAAATTATTTTCTTTATCTTTACAGTTAATTAAAATTTTTCCTAAGTTGTTATTCGTATAATATGCAGGTTTTATTTCAGAAGGAAATTTACTAGTACTGAGCGATGAAAAATTATTAATATATAGAATTCGTCGCCACCCGTGGTGTCGATTATTATTAGTCTTTTTTGTAGGCGTGCAGTTATACAAAAAATTATTTGTGGATAGACGTCGTATTTTTTTGTTAAGGATTCTATCAATTAAATTACTGTCGTATCCATTATTTGAAGCAATAGATTTTATAGTTTATAACTCTTCAGCAAAATTTTTATCGGATAGTGGAACGGTGACCAGTCTGTGGACCATGGAGTGGAAGGCGACAGAATGTACAATAAAATATTTCAGTATGATGTTATGACAGTTGTAAAATTGTAAAATTTAAATATCAGAAACGTATTATATTAAGGTATTAATGAATTATGGTATGTGCTCTTTTAAAAAACAACATTACAAAAAAAGTCTTTGATATAAACAAGACCAATGCGATAGTGTTTTAGTTTCGTGGTGTCGTTAAGTATCTATACGGTGAGAATATAGACAGTTTTTCTAATAAACTTTTTTTTTAATAATATATGACGCTTATTAATATTTCTATTTTTACAATAATACATGTGGAATTCCACTGTAATTAGTTTAAAAAAAAAAGTTAATATATCGACGGTTCCAACTAATAATTTCTGATGTGTAAATCGGTAACTTTGCGAACGAACTGTAGTAGTAGTGGCAATAATATTTTTTTCCAACGAAACAAATAGGGATTTATGCAAAATATCAAAAACAGCACTATGTTTCCATATTTTAAAAATTATATATACATGAAACTCTAAACACGTAGAAACGAAACTTTGAAGAACTCTAATAAGAAGTTACCATTTGCACATAAGTCATTATTCGTTGGGACCGTCGATATATTATTTAAGTAAAATCATGGTTTGTTACCCCCCCCCCCACAACCAAAATTGTATATAAACCGTAATTTAATCATTAATTGTACCAGTTTGAAGATAGCCGTCACAGGCTGAAACTGGTCACAGGATGAAACTGGTCACGATCAAAAATAAAAGTGGAATAAAGTTCAAAGTGTATTTTATTTAATCAAGACAGCAGCTTATATTTACAATGCCTGCAGGCAAGAAAAACTATTCAGTTTAATGAGCTGCAACACTGCCTTTAATTTCAATAAAAATTATTACACTTTTGTGTGCTTTACCACTGACAGCACGAGCAATAATCATACATGTATTTATATTATTATAAATAGGCATGTTAGTTGTAAGACTCTAGTTTTAAGCCATAGTTGTACGTCATTTTGCAGTATTGTATACACAATATGCACTTGGTCATAGATATGTATTAGTTTTAAATAGGTACTAGGTTTATATATGTGTTAGGTTTTTATTCTAGTTACGCCTACTTAAGTTTAAATTGTCACTAGCTATAACTTTTAGTTGGTAAGTGACTACCTATAAGCCATAGATGTAATTCACTAATTATGTCTCAGTAGTTAGTCCCTAGCCATAAGTCTTACTTATAAGCCATTAGTAATAAAGTTTAACTGTAAGGTATTGGTTGTATATGTTATTTAATTAATTGTAAAGCGCCCTTGAGGTGATTTTTCTCACGAAAACGGCTCTATAGAAGTAATCCAATTATTATTATTATTATTTGATCACGAATCAGAGAAGTGCAGTCCCTCAATGCACTTTGGTCTATCTCAGAGCCCAAAAATGTATTCTAATCCTAAAACGCTCTAAGGAAGGAGACATCTACTGTAGTCGACAAATCAATGACATGCATATAATCGTTCAGAGCTGGATAAATGCATAGGTGCATAATAGGTGCGGATAGAACCTTTAGCGCGGAAGCAATATCGCAGAGAAAATCGCTTGCATTTTTTTTCAAACAAACGCGAAAAATCGTGATATTTATTTCCCCTCTGTTTATTTTTGCCATCTGTCATCTCCAAAGATAAACACTAGGCGTTCGTTGAATAGCCATTTTGAATTTTATGCCAGCATGAATGTGCGGAGTGCGCTATACGCAACACGCCGTAAATGCAATAATAATATTTTGATTATTTTTATAGCTGTGTTTTTGTAAAAAAATCACCCCATTACACACATTAGTGAATAAAATACTTGAGTCGGGTCATGTCAAGAGTTAGAATTACAGAAGAGTATGTATTCACGATATATGAATATGAATGAAGCAAGGAATGTGTTCCACGACAAAATTGTGTAATTTGAAAATTATTTATTTCATTTAAAAAAAGGGAATAATGTATACATACTATTTAAGGGTAATAGTTACATCTGTGTTAGCATTTTTTTTTTTACAAACAGTTTTGATATTACAATAATTTATCACATTTTTTAGATAAGTTACACTAAGTACAAGGAAAAAAAATTACGTTTGTTAGAACAGTTATAAATAAACAGCATAAGTATAATACATTTATAGTTGTACATAACCTGCCTCAGAGTGTGACAGTCTTTCCTCTCTTCCTACTCCCACCGCGAAACGGCGTAAAGGTTAGTGAGGTAAGATTGCATAAAAGAAATATTTAGATAATTTATCAAAGATTAACAAAATTGTTATATTTTTGATAATTGCCTTCTAACCATCAAAATCATAATGATTTTAAATTTTATTGAAGAAGAAATGACAGTTTTTAATCGTCAAATCATGAATCGTCTTTTAATTAAAGAAATTTAAAAATCAATAAAACATATTGCTAGATGAAACCAGCTTGCAACTACGAAGAATGGAGAATTCCCCATTCGTTTACCTACATTCGTTAATATATGTATGTTGAATGCAATTTCACATATGTAGAGAATACTCAATATCTTTTACTTTTGCTGGTTTAAATTCAAAAACGAATATTTCAGCGCATTATGCTTTAATTGCCTTCCAGACGAGCGGGTGGCCCAATAGTGTGGCCGACGGAAAGAATATATTAATCTCGTTTTTATTTTTTAACTTGGCAATAATGGCAATACGAAGCGGTCTTGAAATTTCGCTTTAGAAATCGCGCGTTATTAACGATAAATAAAGCGCGATTTCCTTTTTTTGATTTTGGAGACAAGGAGTATTGCCATTATTGGTGAGTCAAAAAATAAAAACTCGATGTCATATATTTTTTCCGTCGGCCACATTACTGGGCCACCCGTTCGTCTGGAAGGCACTTTAGCATCAGATGCATAACCTATAATCTTCTGGTCGTTACGCAAATACATGTGAATTTATTAATCGTGCATTTGCTGAGCGCAAATATCATTATGAATTCACCCAGGTGACGAGAAAATAAAATTTTCCGAAACATTAACATTTTGATGGAAAATTGTTCTGGATATTAAATTTAACTACAGGTAATATTTTTGGTAACTTAAATAATAATTACCATCCACTGGAGAAAGACAAATATTTGGACTTTGAATAAATGCTTTGTGTGTACTAAATGATGGAACACCGAATTCTAATACTTACCAATATATGCATTGCATTGCTTTGTGCGGACTGGACATAATTAATCAAATTACGCTGTGGGTTGTTTGCAACCCGAAGCCTGATGAAATGCGTCAAAGCGTTGATTAAGGAATTTATTTTTCGACCCCGTGGCCTAGTTAGAATATCCCCCAAGGGGCAACGAGTATAACGTATGCGATACAAATCTTGAAATGGTAAAAAAAAATAGATTTCTGATCGTAAAGATTTTTATCCCAACCGAACAGTATATCAACTGATGAACTGATAATAAAAAAAACTCGAAAATTTCTTTGATGCTTTTGCTATTATCATCAGTACATTAAGGGTATTCGAAACATGATTATAACGCGGCGCGCTTACAGATAACGTTAACCCTTACCACTCCATTACTGTTTTAATATTTGTTGTCAGCCAACTCTAATTTAAATAATGTCAAAATATTATTTTTTGATAGGCAGTTACAAAAAGGTTATTTTACAGTAAAACAAAAACGGAAAACAGTCAAAGTCTTCTTAAAACGCGAATTTAAATGTTTTTTATCGAATATCACAAGAAAAAACGTCACGTGTCAAGTTTTGCGCGCGAAAATACACCGCGCGCGAACGTCTTATTTTGTCGGCCTCCAGCCGACAACTGAGTAGTAGCGTACAAATAGTGATGTCGGCTGGCACCCTACAAAGGAGTTGTAAGGGTTAATTTAAATATTAATAAAAGCACCTTTAGCAAGTAATGCTTTTAAACATTTAGATGAATTCTTTGTTGGTGCGTGTACATAAGGAATATGAAATTGAATAATTTGTTATTATCGGTTTAAATCTGAATTACTGCAAAAATCTTGTTAAATACTGTGTCAGTGTTACATCGAAATATTTTATTTTTATAAGTTACTTGAAATAATTCAGCTACCTACAATAACAATTTATTTCATTGCATATATATACACCTGCAAATAAAAAAATCATCGCAATATTTAAAAGGAAAAAAACATCTTTGCGCTATAAGAATACAGTCCATATTACATTGTCGGCAATATCTTAAAAAAATGTTATTTATGTAAACAGGCAGTTTTAATTCCCTGTGAATTGTGGCCATAGGCAAAAAAAAAACAAAAAAGAGTCCATCAAAAATGCGCTTTTAAAGAAACTGAGTAATTCGAACGCAAAAATGGTTTAAAATGTTAATCTTGGGTGAATAAAATAATATTTAAGTAAACAAGTTAATGAAATAATTGTGATGAATGTACGTCCAAGAGTATGAAAGAAACTGCATAACTTATGGAAGTGTATAATAACAGGTCGCCTCGTCCTTAATACCTCTCATACCTTGTAACACAGCAGCAATAATAATTATTCCAACCTACCAATATCGAATTAGATTACACCACGAGACAAACCCCAATATTTATGCCCTAGTAACGTTGGCGTAGACATCACAGTTTGTGCAGCCGGTAGGATTGAATCGGCCGGTAGGTCATCATAATAATTATCGGTTTTGCTTTCACATTGACGAATAATGAAAAAAAAAAGATTTTTTTAAAGTGATTGCGAATAGTTGAAGAAAGCCGACGCATCCATCTTTATTTATACATACCCCAGTTGCTCAAAGATATGCACATTTTAACTATTTATATGTTACGTTAATTGGTTTAATAATAAATGAAAAAAAAAATAGTATTTCATTCTATTGTATTACGTAGGTATAATTATTGACACCATGTGAATATTATCATCGCAAATATTTAAATACCGTAAAAATTATGAAAACCTTTTATTTTTACTGGAATTATCAAGGTATCCCCCAGTTTGCTTTCTGGCCCGCTGAACCAACATTTTTTTTGTCCTTTACAAAAAAGTTTGCCGAGACCTGTTCTTTCTCGTTATTTTAGTTGTCGTTAGTACGTAAAAAATACAAGTTTTTGTTGTTGTTATTACAGTAAACACTTCAGAGAAAAAAGCGATCAAATCACGTTCTTGACGCAAGTGCGTAGGGTTTTTATTGAAATAATTTTGGAGTTTTACTTAAAAAAAAACATTAACTGATCTTATGTATCGTGTAATATGTATTCTCATTCAATCTGACGTTCAATCAATTTAATGATTCTATGCCTGGTGGTTTTGAACTTAAAGAAGCGTGCTATCGAATAAGCGCTTTTGTAATATTAACAACTCGATATCATTTTCCCTGTAATTGGTTCCAAGTCGTCGAGCAGCCCTCAATAATTAAATCGTTGGTTACACTCAAATAAAAGGAGTTATATTTTACTCAAATTATCGTTTTTTAGAATCAGACTTTTAAAAATGATTTTGTATTTATTGAAGACAACAATATGATACTAGGTAATAGGTATCTATTGAGGCTAAAAAAATAAACACATAAAATAAAAGCAAAGAATCTAAGAACCAATTCATACACAGACACATACACCCCCATAAGATTGCACCGTTATGTTATTACTATAAATGTATTGCGCCACAATGTACTTGCACACATTATCTTATTACAACTTCCTAATTTAAAACTTTTCACTACGTACTCTCTTTTTTCATCATGTTAACAACTAACTTTATCATTTCAACATTTTCAAGCATACTTTTCATGTAACTTTATCATGTAAACATGTAGTTTAAATATGTACACTCCACTTCTCTATAGAAAAATTGCTTAAAAAGAAGGTCAGTACTGCAATTAAATTATGTACGTATTCAATTTCAATAATAAAAACATAAAACATAAATTAAAAACCCAAAGAAATCTTTCCTTGAAAATGAAAATCTCTATGAACTTCTGCATCAGCCCACTATTTTGGAAAATATTGAAGCGTTCCACTGTCCGATCCTAATAATGAATCATGGCCAGCGATACCCTTCGATAAGAAGGGTGGGAAAGCCGGATTCAATTAATCACTTTTAATTTGATTATCCTCGCCGAGGCTTTTTTACATCACCCCCGATATCCCGTATAATTAGCCCCCAACCTCCAGCTGAGTGATCTAACGAATCCCCAACAATATCCCACCAACAAAGCGCCACCAGTCCTCCGTGTATTTCAACGTGAATGTGACTCGTCATTAGTATTACCCTGTTAGTCGCTTCTGCTGAATTTAACCAATTGAAAAGGGTACAAATTCAATAGAATTATTTTGATTTAATCTACGTTCCTCACCTGTTATTATATTGTAAATATGATATTTGATGTCTACAAAACAGAATAACTATTTTGGATG